>JAYMTF010000185.1:0-46996 GCA_036897485.1 Pelargonium nanum
TAGAATATGTATAGATAATGTTAGACATGAAGATGAAAGTGGAAAATAGTGCTATAAAATTTAAATATCTATAGCAACACTTTGTGACTGTGAACGATAGCAATGAGAGGAAGAAAAAAAAAACGTTCCAATCTGTTTATTATTGAGGAAAGAGAAAAATGGATAAGATGAGAAAATAAAATAGAAATGAGAGCGTCACTTTCACAGTAAACAGGCAGAGAGAGCAAGCGAGTGAAGGCACAGACATGCACTCGCTTCACTCTTCAGAAACAAGAAAGCTATGTCGCTGCCACGTAAGAGAGAGAAAAACAGTTATCTCACCATTTGTACGCCTCCTTCTTCAAATAGCCTCACGAGTCTTTGACTTGCGAGCTTCCTCAGACCTCGCTCTGCAACTTCCATGGCCATCGCCGTCTTCTTCGCCTGCTTCTGCTTCTTCTCCTTCTATACTATTTTGCCTGTGAAATCTGAGTTCATTGCGTACAATACCACGCCGAGGATCCTTCCTGGCAAAATCAATGTCCATTTGGTACCTCACTCGCACGACGATGTTGGCTGGTTGAAGACCGTCGATCAGTACTATGTTGGCGCTAAGAATTCAATTCGGGTACTATTTTTAGTATTTACTGTTTTCTGAAGTGTTGAATCAGGGTTTTGAGTGATTTCGGGATGTTCTGCGTATTGTGAAGTGACCGATTTTGGGGTTTGGTTCTCAGGGAGCTTGTGTGCAGAACGTGCTCGACTCTATGATTTCTGCGCTGCTGGAAGATAAGAATAGGAAGTTCATCTATGTGGAGATTGTAGGTTTTCTTTAGAATTTGTCACATTCTCAGTCGTATTGTTGTTTTGATTTTCTGAATTTGTGGGTGAATTTGATTGACTTGAATTGTTCAGGCGTTCTTCCAAAGATGGTGGCGACAGCAGAGCGAGGCTATGAAGGCTAAAGTGAAGGAGCTTGTCAACACTGGTCAATTGGAGTTCATGTAAGTAATAAACAGTGAATACCTTGAAGTTTTAGGAATTTAGATATAAAAAGATCTGTGAGTATTCTATTTGAATGAAAAATGACTTATTGGGGTTGCCTATTGCCATAAATAGGTTAGTTTGCATGTTTTGTAACTTTAGAAGTTGAAACATTTGTCATTTTCTGAAACATTTGTCTTGCTTGGAATTTGAAGAAATGGGGGTATGTGTATGCATGATGAGGCAAGCCCGCATTATATTGACTTGATTGATCAGACAACTCTGGGGCATCAGTTTATTAAAAAGGAATTCGGTCAAATTCCCAGAGTTGGTTGGCAGATAGATCCTTTTGGTCATTCTGCTGTTCAAGCTTACTTGCTTGGTGCTGAGGTATGCGTTAGAGGGAGTTCTCTTTTACCTGGTTTGTTCATCATGGGTAGATTTTCAATGTTCCAATTTATAATGAAAACATGAATAATCTCTTGTATTAATTGAAGGGCTTACATGATACAGTTTATAGGTTTAAAACCTTTTACTACGGCATCTGGGCTTGTGCTTGACAAATGTGAACCTCAATTTTTGCTGCAGTTAGGATTCGACTCACTCTTTTTTGCAAGGATAGACTACCAAGATAGAGCTAAGCGACTGAGAGAGAAGAGTCTTGAAGTGGTATGGCAGGGTTCTAAATCTCTTGGTTCATCGTCACAGGTAGGGATGAAATGTCTGCTTTTCTTTCGCCTTCAAGCTGTTGGCTTTGAAAATTTATATTTTTTCTCATCATTTCTTGATTTGAATTTATTTTCTGGAGGTGGTGTTATTAAGTTCCTTGGTCTTCATCTATTACTTTTCTGTTGCAAATCTGACTCCATTTGTTATTGAGTTCATTTGCAGATATTTACCGGCATATTTCCCAGACACTATGACCCTCCTGATGGTTTCACATTTGAAATAAATGATGTCTCCGAACCTATTCAGGTGACTCTTGTAAAATATGTGTGATACATGCAAATTTACTCTTCCTGGAAATCCAATTTACATTATACATATTTTTGAAGGATGATGCTCTTCTTTTTGACTACAATGTTCAAGAGCGAGTCAATGACTTTGTAGCTGCTGCAGCAGCACAGGTAATCTAGGAGTATTAATTTTATCAAATTCGTGTTTCCTGCATTCCAACTTCTGGTTCTCCTTGTTCTGCGCTGTAGGCTTAGAATCATTTTCTAAGTTGAAGTTTGTGTACTATATGATTAGTTGCAACTTGCAAGTAACATATTAATTATTATTTTGTCTAGGTTAATGTTACCAGGACAAATCATATAATGTGGTGCATGGGAACAGATTTCCGTTATCAGTATGCCAATTCATGGTTCAGGCAGATGGACAAGTTCATTCATTATGTGAACCAGGTGCCATATTTCGGAAGCTTTAGATGAGTGAATTGCAATATATCATGCAACTTCATGTGTTTATGTATTTCATATGTTTTGTGAAGTTCCTATCCAAAGGTGAAGTTTCTGAATTGTTTTCTTTTGAATACTGTTAGGATGGGCGTGTCAATGCTCTTTATTCAACTCCATCCATCTACACTGATGCAAAACACGCAGCAGATGAAAAGTGGCCTCTCAAAACTGAAGACTTCTTCCCGTGAGCTGATGTTTAAACCCAACCTATGTAGTTTCCATACCTTGCTTAGTTACCATGACCAAACACAAATTTTTTTTCTTCCCTTTCAGTTATGCAGATCATCCTAATGCATATTGGACAGGTTACTTCACAAGTAGGCCGGCCTTTAAGCACTATGTCAGAACGATGAGTGGTTACTATCTGGTAGGGTGTTGGGTCTACTAAATGTCTTCACAAATCCATTTTGTTATGCCCCATATGGCTCTCTAACTTCTTTTTAACATATATTACTTTTTTTTAGGCGGCAAGGCAGCTGGAATTCCTTAAAGGCAGAATTTCTTCAGGGCCAAACACTGATGCATTGGCTGATGCTTTGGCGATTGCTCAACATCACGATGCAGTCAGTGGCACTGAAAGAGCTCATGTAGCTGCTGATTATGCAAAGCGACTGTCAATAGGCTATGATGAGGTGCATACTCAAAACAATAATTTTATGTTATTTCTGGCATTATAGTGCTTGGTGCAAGGATCTCATACTTTCAAGTCGCAATTGTATGCAGGCTGAGAAGTTGGTTTCTTCTTCACTTGCTTTCCTGGCTGGATCAAGATCAAATACTGGACAAGGAAACCCAGTCACAAGCTTTCAGCAGGTAACAAATAATCAGTCTCGTATGATCATTCTATATGGTATAGTTTGAACGACATCGGTACTCTTTGTATACTACAGCAGGAAAAATCATATGTTACAACATAATATTGGCTTTGACATATTTTATTCTTGTTGTGGCAACACGACTTTGCTCTTTGTGTGCAATCTAACTTGTTGATTCAAGGAATAAATCTGGGTAAAAAATTGATAAGTTCTCTGTTGTTTGACGCTTGAGTGTCTGCACATTGTTTCTACAGTCAGTGGGTGGAATGTTCTGCTAAATTCTGTTGTGGATTCTTGTACAGTGTCCTCTTCTTAATATAAGTTACTGTCCTGCTTCAGAAGCTACTTTATCTGATGGTAAAAGCTTGGTAAGGACGTTGTTTCATCTTGACTTGTGTATTTCTCATTAAGTTCAAAGCTTAGAGTCAACTTTTTCATATCAAATTTATGATCTCATGCTATCATCTCTTCTGTAGGTTGTCGTCGTCTACAATCCACTAGGATGGAATAGAGAAGAAGTGATTCGAATTCCTGTAAGTACTTTACCATTCCTGTTTGGTTAGTGAATGCAAGTAGGGGTGTGCATTATTCGGTTATAACCATTAACCGAATCAAATTGAAATAAAATAAAAAATTTGGTTTGGTTAAATTGATTAACCTTAAATTTTGGTTTTATTTTGATTAGTAAAACTAACTAATCTAACTGAACTATAACTTACATACTTATTATAGATATTTAATATGAATTTTTTTAATCACTTTTAGTTATTAATGATTATTTTAATTTTACTCCATTCATAGTACTCCTTTTATTACAAAAAATTAAATTCTTCCATAGCCTGCACAGAGAGGGAAAAGATAGGATGTAAAGGATGAATGAGGTTGTAGACATGACTTTAATTTACTAGCAAACTATTAAATAAAACCCCTAGTTTTTATATAAGAATCTTATGTTTCGCATGAATACTTTACTATCACATGATTACAATGGAGAAAATCATGGATATTAATGTACTTGACAGTTATAATAAATTCTAATTGATTTCTGTAATTATTCTATGACAGGTAAAAAAATCCTTTAAGTAGCACCTCACTGTCTCATAAATAGAATTGCTGATAGTATGTCGATATTAGGAGTTACTGATATTACAATGTGGAATCTTGAAGATGCCAAAAAATCCAACCATTTTTTCACTTGTTACAAAATTTGCTTTATGGTTATCCAGAACTAAAGTGATAATCTCTGAGGTAGCATATTGCTGGTTAGTGCTATATCATCAAAAACATGCTTGCCGAAGAAAGAGTGATGTGATGTTACATCATCTAGAAGCTGACAGATAGATGTTGGTCTAACATTCTGCATATGCGTATTTGAAATTCAAACCGAATTGCTACAGGTTTCCACTGACAGCATCGTTGTGCAAGATTCTACCGGAAAAGAAATTGAATCTCAGCTATTACCTCTATCCAATGTCACTTTGAACTTGAGGAACCGCTATGTCAAAGCATACTTGGGTACATCCCCGAGGACTGCGCTCAAGTACTGGCTTGCATTTTCAGCATCTGTTCCACCTCTTGGTTTCAATACTTACATTGTCTCACTGGCAAACAGAACTACAGGTTAGCTTTGTTGTGCAGTGCAGGCACGCTTGAAGTGCACAGCATATTGTTTCTTTGTAATAATTTTCCCCCTTGAATTGGACAAACATGAAATAATGTCACTATTTATCAACAAAAAGTACATTCTTTTATTGTTTCATTGACTGGGTTCAGGTTCAAGCATCTCAACAGTGTACACATCAGATAAAAGCCCAAATGGTACCATAGAAGTTGGTCAAGGGAGTTTAAGGCTAATTTACTCCGCAGATGAAGGGAAACTTACTCAGTATGTTAATAGCAGGAATCAGGTTTGCAAATTCTGTATTGATTGATGTGATTTCCCCCTAGTACTTCTTTCATTCCAGTATGATTTGTGAAATTCCAAGTACAGAGATTACAGTTGATTAATCTTGCAGTCATTGTTTGAGATGCCTTTCTCTTTCATTTATATTCTCCATTAAAATTAATATTTTCACTATATATTTCCATGGTGAGTAATTATTCTGACATATCCAACCTCTTCATTATCACAGGTTACAGCAATTTCTGAGCAATCATATAGTTACTATTCTGGAAATGATGGAACTGATAAAGATCCTCAGGTAGTAAAAAGAACCTTGTGTACTACAACTTCATTATATCTTGTAGTTCATGCATATATTTGCATTCTTCTTACTAGATTGTCAGTTTTCTTTATATTTAGGAAAAGTTGTTTTAAGATTTGACAGTATTATGAAACTTTTGCCATATGCTGCAGGCATCTGGAGCATATGTCTTTCGTCCTAATGGTACATTTTCCATAAAGTCTGAACGCCAGGTAAATCATGCTAATTAAGATCTGTCCAAAGTTTTTCTAATGGTAAATGAAGAGAATTTACAAGAAACTCGTGCAAATATTTGTTTGATTTAGGTTCCCTTAACTGTTATTCGGGGTCAAATATTAGATGAAGTGCATCAGCAGCTCAACTCGTGGATATCTCAGGTTGCTTACCTGCCATGACAATAAATAATTAGTGTTGCGACCTTGTTATTGAAGTTTCCATTTTCTATTTCATTTTCCAAAGTACTCAAAATGCGTGGTGTCACAGGTTACTAGGGTGTACAAGGGAAAGGAACATGCTGAAGTTGAGTTCACTGTAAGATTACTTCTCTTGTAAATATATGACTGAGAAATTACATGTGTTTGATATGTTGACTTTATCTATAATGATTTTAGATTGGGCCCATACCTGCGGATGATGGAATTGGGAAAGAAATCATTACTCAAATAAAAACGACCATGAAAACCAATAAAACATTCTACACAGATTCTAATGGACGCGACTTTATTAAAAGGGTAAGTTGATACTCGTTGCTCTTTGTTTTGTTAATATTTTAGTCGTTCCAGATTCATATGGTGCATTAGTTTCTTATTCTGACATGTAAAGTTGTATAATTGTATGTAGTTAATCTAATATCTCCACTTTCCAAACCACTATCCTTTTCAGTTTTCAGTTTTCAGTTTTCAGTATCCAGTATAATATGGAGGTGTATGACGAAGAAGGATCTATCCAAGAGAAACTGGACTTGAAACTTCAATTCGTTATTATTATTATGATGATGATAATTCTTGTATTGAGGTACTCTATTCTAATATTTCGAAATGATTTGCAGATACGAGATTTCAGGACAGATTGGGATTTGCAAGTTAACCAACCAATTGCAGGAAATTACTATCCTGTATGTTTCTTTAGTGTGAAATTTCTTAATTTTATTGCTTGTTCGTGGGTTTAGAATCTTAATTTGGAAAATACTGCACTTCATAGTCAAAGTTCGGCAAATGCATGAGCTCTTCTTCTAGTGTGAGCCATTTTATTGGATTGTAGAGATACAGTTTTTTTAGGAAACCAACCATTCAGAAGATAGTTATAGAGAATAGGAAAGATATGTAATGTTGATGTGGTTTGATAGTAGAAGAGAAACCCTTTATACAGAGCACTAAAAGAGTTCACTAGTATTCAAACAGGAAATAGGCATATATAGTCCAACGGTTCCTATGGAAACAATTAAGCATTCTAATTAAGGCAAAATGAAGGAATGCCATAAACCATGGGATTCTAACGTATCTCTACAATAGTAGTAATAGTATTTTAAATCCTTGCAGTTGTTTTTTGGAAAACAAATTCTGCTCAGAATCTAATTGCTCTATTACTTCTAACAAAGCAGCTTCCAAAACATTGTTTGGAGGAGATGTATATAATGGTTTTGCTTAATGTCTTATTGATACAACTCTGCCAAGTTCCCATAGCTTGTCTTAGAAGCAGTTTAGGAATTAGGATACATTGAAGGGAGCAGTCTTCTTACTCAAGCACACATAAACACAAACAAGCTCTACATCCATCTTCTGAATGGTTCTAAGGCAATTCACTGTGTTTCTTTTTTTACTTGTTCTTTAAACATTTTTTTCTGTATTTCCTTAACATTTTTCAGATTAATCTTGGAATTTACATGGAAGATGACAATACGGAACTTTCAGTACTGGTGGACCGCTCAGTGGGTGGAACCAGCTTAGAAGATGGACACGTAGAGCTAATGCTCCATAGGTTTGTCATACCTTTCATTGCTTCTTCCAATGATAATTGGTTATGTTGATTCCATCTTAGTACTGGTCATTTCAATTGTTGTGTTGCTTGAAATATGATGATCCCTAATATAATAATTTTTTTTTTGTTCAATAGGAGGTTACTGCATGATGATGCAAGAGGTGTTGGTGAGACTCTAAACGAAACAGTTTGTGTTGCAGATGGATGTGAAGGTTTAACTGTAAGCGTGCCTTATTGGCCCCTATCTACCAAAATGTGTTGGACATTCTTCAAATGAATCATATCATTTAGGCTTTAGCTAAAGATTCTTTGGGACATGAAGCGAGCCTTAAACTGTTCAACTATGGCCTATGACATTCACAATTTTTGGGTTGTGACATTCACCCTTGATATACTTTGACTTTAGACACTTATTTTGGAAATATATACAATGATCTTTCATCCCACCTCAGCTTATGGGGACATTTAAAGAATAGAACATTGCTTGAGTTTTCTCTCATTGTTAAATTACCATTGCGCAGATCCAAGGAAAATTCTATCTCAGAATTGATCCTCTGGGAGGAGGTGCCAAGTGGCGTCGGACACTTGGACAAGAGATATATTCTCCACTTCTCTTGGCCTTTTCAGAACAGGTGAAAGTTAAAACTTGAAGCTGACTTGATCGGACAGGACTGTGAAACTTGTGTGCTCATGATCCATTTTCATTTTTTGCAGGATGGAAATAACTGGGTAAATTCCCACGTACCAACATTTTCGGCAATCGATTCTTCCTATGCTTTACCAAACAACATTGCCATGATAACCCTCCAGGTATGTAGAGGAATGCACTGTAAACCGAGATCTTGTATTTTTATGTGACATTGCCTGGTGACTTTCACCAGTTCTGTTTTTTTTTTTTTTCCTACGCCTTGCTAAAAGTTGTTTTCTGTATATGGCAGGAGCTAGAAAATGGAAAAGTACTTATTCGGTTGGCTCACCTATATGAGGTTTTAACTCCTCTCTTTCTTTTCTTTTAACTGTTCAGAACAGAAAAATGTGGGTCTGTGAGTCAGGTTGTGCTGTTTGGACCTTGTGATTTTCATGACAGTAGTTTCATATTGAATAGCAAACAATAGATTAGGTGTCATCTACAATTTTTGCGTGTAAGTGATGGCAGTCTAAGTTTCCCATAGACCCTCATATGGTGCTTATAGCATGATTTCAGTGTGTGAATGTGACAACAAATTTAGTTCCCCAAAATACTTCAGATCTAGATCTTGAGTTTATGTTTCGGAAGGCAATTTTTATACCTCTACTTCAAATTCATATTCTGGTGGGTGTTTGATATATGTACACAGGTTGGAGAGGACAAGGACTATTCTGTCATGACAAAGGTGGAACTGAAAAAGCTATTTCCAAACAAGAAGGTGAGAGCATTGGGAACATAATTTTAACATGTGTGATTATTGATGAACATGTTTACCTCTTAATTTTGAGCTCCTATACATTTTTGTTCAGATAAGCAAAGTGACAGAGATGAGCTTGTCTGGCAATCAAGAAAGAGTTGAGATGGAGAAGAAAAGGTTAGTTTGGAAAGTAGAGGGTTCTGCGAAAGAACACAAGGTGGTGAGAGGAGGACCTGTTGATCCTGCGAAACTAGTGGTTGAACTTGCCCCAATGGAAATCCGCACATTCTTAATCGACTTTGATTACATCCAGATGTTGAGTTCTTCAACAACTAGTGAGAGAGGCTTAGCTCAGCACCAGTAACAATATGCACAAGTGAGTTGTTGTTGTATTTCTGTTTTCCTCGTCTTCAGGCATCAATCTTGTACGAGTTTGTGAGATAAATGTTGGAATGTATAGTAGTAACCAAAAGATTAATGAATAAATGACCAGTTCCAACATTTTCTGATTCACTGCATTCTATTACTCAATTTGCACAGACAAGCAAGTTCAAGACTTTGTGTTCATTTTCTTAGTTTGTCTGCACTGGGACAAAGTTTTCATTTGGGATGTGGAAACTGGTAAGTGGGTGCTAGAGAAGCTGTGCCAACTAAAAAAGAGTGATTTAGAGAAATTAACTTATGATTTTTATACTTCATCACATGACAAATAAAATTTTAATAGTATAAAATTTGGCATGTTATTATCCATTTCAATGTATTTAACAGTTGTTTAACATTTCTCTAATGATTGATTTGGTTCACTCTGAAATAGTAGGAGGGTTGAATGGGTCAATTTTGAAGTATAAAGACTAATTTAGTGTTTGTTTGGTAACACTGATTTAGTTGAATAAGAGGACACAATATCACATTGTAGTGCATCACTTCTTCAACTAAGTGGTTACGCAACAAATGCGACATCGTATCGTTTTTGTATTTATTAGCTACCTCGAAATTGTCAGATCAGATATTTGTTTTATAAGAAAATGAGAATTAAAAGGATTAATTACTACAACGGTCCCTGTATTATCAAGAATAGACCGAATTAGTCCTTCTACCTCAAAATGGACAAAATTAGTTCTTGTACTATCAAAAACTGAACCCCGTCAAGACCTACCGTTAGGTTCCACCTAAATGTCCGTTAAAATCGCTGACGTGGAATTTTTTTTGAATAAAAATAATTCATAAATTCAAAATTTTTGCGAGATGAATATTTAAGATGGAGGTGGGGACAGAGGACGGAGGTTGAAGCTCAAGCGAGTTCTCGACGGTCACGTCACACCGGAGTTGGAGCGGTGCTGCCCAGATCGGCGGCGGTTTTCAACGATTCCGGCGAGACGGTGGTTGGAGGCGAAAGGGAGGCGTAGGATGAAAAGGAGAAGCTCGGCTGTAGGCGGTATGGGGCGGAGTGGCTTGTTTGGACCTGTTTGGTTTCTTGAAAATTTATTTCCATACATTTTTTGGTGTAATTTTTTGTTGTAATTTGGTGTATAAATATTACTCCTATTTTGAGTTGATATTGAGTTTTATTGGTTGAGTTAATGAATTTTTCGGCGAGATTGTTAACTTCATGGTAATACTATGAATTTTCCGACAACTTCATGAAGTATCCGGTGATATTATGAGTCTTCCGGCGATGTAATAATATAAATTAATTATAAAATAAAATAATTTTCATTTAATTTTTTTAAAATCATTTAAATATTAAACTTACCAATTAGAGAGTGACACGTGACCAACAAAAAAAAATAATTCAAAAATGCCATATATTTGTTGACTGTATATTTTTCATTCAAAAAAATTCCACATCAGCGAGTTTCACGATCATTTGGATGGAACCTGATGGCAGGGACCATCGGGGTTCAGTTTTTGATAGTACAAGGACTAATTTGGTCCATTTTAAAGTAGAGGGACCAATTCGGTTCATTCATGATAGTACATGGACTGCTGTAGTAATTAATCCAAATTAAAAACATATGCCACTTGAGATTAATTGGACACTGTGTAGTAATTAATCCAAATAATTTAGGTATTAAATTAAGATGATATCAATAATTCGAGTACCAATTAGAGAAAATTAAATTATGTACCAATCTCAAGCAACATGTATAGTAAAGATACCAAAATAAAATATTATCTTTTGATTTTTTTACCAAACATACAAGTAACTTGAAGTTGATTTTTTTTTAATGATGTTGTAGTGACTTCAAGTCATTAGTAGTGTTTTTTGGGTATAAACCGTGAGGTTTCTGAGCGGGCCCGCAAACTCGCAGTTGATACCTTTAAGCCGTTTTACTACACCCAAATTAATGATCATTCGAATCGGATAGGACCACAAGGGCGGCAAAGCTCTCCCTCCGTACCAAGTTTTAAGTCATTAGTAGTGTTACCAAACAAGAACTTGCTCCAAAGCAAACGGACAATTCACGGTTAGCCCATAAAACCACCTGTGGGCCCTACTTAATCCGTCACGTGAACGGACAATTATTTGAAGGTCATGCACATAGCATTGACATGACAATAATTCATTTCTCTCTCCTCTCTCTCATCACTCGCTACCATAACACCAACAAAGATCACAATGCAACTTCAATGACGATCTACAGCACAGCTACTGTCTCCTGAACTGTACATACTGGAACTGAACGCGAGCAACAACAATGTCGGCAATGAGGACCAAATTGTTCTTCGTCTCTGTTTGCTTCAACCTCTTCTTTGCACAATCCAAGTTCATGGTTTACGATACCTCTCAGGGCGTGGTTCCCGGAAAACTCAATGTCCACTTGGTTCCCCACACCCACGACGATGTTGGCTGTCTCAAGACCGTCGATCAGTACTATGATGGCTCTAACAATTCTATTCAGGTCAGGTCTCTCTCTTTGAAGTCATTTGTGTGTTAATTTGTTGCTTGTGTTTCTGTGATTGACTTGATTGATTTGTGTCCGCCTTGTTTCTTCATTATGTAGTGTAGGTGGCTTGTGTGCGGAATGTGTTGGATTCCCTGGTTACTGCGCTGTTGGCCGACAAGAATCGAAAATTCATTTATGTTGAAATGGCAAGTAATTTGTGCACTTAAATCTATTTTGTAGTGTTTGGTTGCTGAGAAAGTGGAGGAGATGAAATTGGAGTTCTCAAATTGTGAAGTAGTGGAACACTTGAGTTAAATGGGTTCACAATTTAGTTTTCTTTCAGATTATTAATTACTTAATAAATTTAATTAAGATATGTGAATCTATTCTTTCTTTATTCACATAGGCATTTTTCAAGCGATGGTGGAGAGATCAGAGTGAGGCTATTAAGCAACTTGTTAAGCAATTTGTCAGCTCCGGTCAACTAGAATTCATGTAACATTCAATGTTAATATTCTTCTTTAATACATTTATCCATACTTATTTATTCTTATTGCTAATGCTGGATTAAACAACAGTGCAATCTACCCTTTCATACGCTAACACTTGTCATTTTGTATAAGCAATGAACCAACCAAGCCAGCTCGAAATTATTATAGACTTATAGTATATTCTGTAACCATTTTTAGTTTTTGAAGGGACCGACTGGATGGGATATCTGGTATATCATTTAACTCTTCTTTTAGAATTTGGATTGAGATGCTATTTCCCTGTGTTGCAGAAATGGAGGGATGTGCATGCATGATGAGGCAACAACACATTACATTGACATGATTGATCAGACAACTCTTGGGCATCGATTTATTAAGGAGGTGTTTGGTGTGACTCCCAGGATTGGTTGGCAAATTGATCCCTTTGGACATTCTGCTGTGCAGGCTTACTTGTTGGGAGCAGAAGTAATTCTATTTTTATCTACAGCCTTGAGCAAGTATTTAAATATTCATTTCTTCTAGAGAGGATGAAATGGGTGAAGAACTAATAAGTGGCTGAGAGCAATATGAATGAAACTCTTGAAGGCAACTTTTGCTATTGGTGTAGGTTGGGTTTGATTCACTTTTCTATGGCCGGATAGATTACCAGGACAGGGCTAAGCGTAAAAATGAGAAGAGCCTTGAAGTTGTATGGCGAGGCTCTAAGAGCTTCGGTTCATCTGCACAGGTGAATGGCATGGAGCCATGGATTGCTTTAGCATATTTAGCATTTTGAAAAATGACTTTCTTTGTATATTCGTGCTGGATTTGAATCTTCTTTTTCAAAGTGTTCTATTTAATGATTTATATTGTTGTTCCTTTGTCCTTTTTCTCAGTGTTGCAAAAGTGGTTTATCTTTT
Organism: Pelargonium nanum; assembly: GCA_036897485.1. Taxonomy (NCBI): domain Eukaryota; kingdom Viridiplantae; phylum Streptophyta; class Magnoliopsida; order Geraniales; family Geraniaceae; genus Pelargonium; species Pelargonium nanum. The sequence continues at coordinate 13,083 of JAYMTF010000185.1, forward strand.
GTTTCTTTTCCCTGATTTTTGCAGATTTTTGCCGGTGCATTTCCCGAAAATTATGAACCTCCTCCTGGTGGTTTCTACTTTGAAGTTAATGATGTTTCCCCAATTGTTCAAGTAAACCCTACATCCCTACTATTAATTTACTGTTGAACATTTGAATTTATGCTTGTCTGCAATGTTAATTTGTCATTCCCATTATCATGAAGGACGATGTTGATCTGTTTGACTATAATGTGCAAGACCGAGTTAATGATTTTGTTGCTGCTGCTGTTTCACAGGTAAATGGGAATAGTTACTATGCCCTGCATGCGTTGTCCATATTCTTTTTTGTTTTTTATAATATAATCTGGTTATGCGTTGTGTTTCTGTTTTCATAGAGGAGTTTTCAATTTTTAACTTTTCCTCCAGATCTCTTTAGTCTGCGTGTTCATGTATATTCACTCCATGCTGAAATTTCCTCTTCTGCAACTGTACTTTGTTTCTCTTTCGATGATGCTAGAACAAGTGAACAACTCATTTATTGTATGAAACTCATTTATTAGTCTTCTCTTGGCACTGAACTGGTCATTTATTAGTCTTCTCTTAAGGGCCAAAGAGTGACTTTCTACATACTTCAATATCAGCCAAAAATAATTTGTACTTGCTAAGCCTCTTTATCATGGTCATTTGGCAAATTCTTAATGATATGGAATTACAATACTGCTTCTTCTCAAATGTGTCTATCTTTTACTAAATAGTAGGAGTAATCATTGATTGCGGGTTTCATTTTTTGTTAGCAAGGGACCTTTACCATCTACGCTAACAACAACTATTTCATTCCCAGGCAAACATAACACGAACAAATCATATAATGTGGACCATGGGAACAGACTTTAAATATCAGTATGCTCAGACATGGTTCCGGCAGATGGACAAGTTCATTCACTATGTCAACAAGGTAATTGTTCTGAGAATCTACAAAGTTTGTTTTTAGTTGGTCTCATTGGTCTTACATTTTTTGCAGTGCGTCTCTTAAATTTCTTTATGAAGTTTGACAGTTCATGTTCAGTTGTCATCATGCTTATCTAATGGTATTGTAACAATATATGGAAAGTTAAAGGCTCAGTACAACAAATGGTTATGGAACAACTGGTGGAGGCTTCTGGTGGCTTTATAAGGGTACTAGGGTAGTCTTGTCTAATTGTCATGTCGTGTTTGACATATTTTACCTTCCATCTTTTTCTGGAATGCCTTAGGTTTGGCAGTTTGGGTTTGACATCTATCAAACTTTTTATAGTTCTGCCTTTTTACATCTTTTCCTACATTTGGTCAAAATTGCCTTGAAGTTTCAATTTAATTGACTGTAATGGCCTCCTTATGTCTGGATTTCTTCATCCTTGAGATTTTGCTACAAGGTAACTGGATTTAAATTTAGGTAGACATACGCCTTTTGCATCTGTTCTCTATTTCATATCTATCTGCACTATTAACTGTCAATGGTTCCGTTGGTATTTTTCTAGGACGGACGAGTGAACGCACTCTACTCTACCCCATCCATATATACTGATGCAAAATATGCTGCAAATGAATCCTGGCCAATAAAGACTGAAGACTTCTTCCCGTGAGTTAAATCCAATGATATTATAATCTTTTTATATGTTACTTATTATTTTTAGGCTTGTCTTTCAAATCTAAACTTGCATCAAAACAGTTATGCAGATCGTGTGAATGCTTACTGGACAGGGTACTTTTCAAGTAGACCAGCCCTCAAACACTATGTTAGAGTTATGAGTGGCTACTATTTGGTATTTGTTCATTTGAGTGCTGGTTTATTTGAAGAATTATCTTTGGAATTATGGTCTGATAAAAGATTTCAGGATATAATTTTTCAATATTTTTAATGTTAATTAGGCAGCAAGGCAACTAGAATTTTTCATAGGGAGAAGTAAGTCAGGACCCAACACAGACTTATTGGGGGATGCTTTAGCAATTGCTCAACATCATGATGCAGTTACTGGTACAGAACAGCAGCATGTGGCAAATGATTATGCTAAACGATTATCAATAGGTCATGTGGAGGTGCACATTTTGTTTTGGCTGTCACAATTCCTTGAGTAACTTTTTATCTTTTAAATTTTGTAATAATGTCATTAACTCATTCGTTATATTTGTTTAGGCAGGAGAGGTTGTTGCATCTGCACTTGCGCACTTGACCGAGTCCTCATCAAATGGTGGATTTGGTTACCCATCTACAAAGTTCCAACAGGCAAAATATCATGAGCCCTTAGCACTGTGCTGTTTGAATAGCCTGCATGTTCATGGTCTCTGTATATTAAGACACATTCAGTTCCTCTTTTTACTAACTGGCATATTTTTTCCTCACAACTTATTGAAAATCTTTTGTAGGGAGGATAAAAAAAAAAGAGACTAGCATTTCTTTATGAGATTCTCTCCCTCACATGCAAGCATACAATGTGTAGGGAGGATAAAAGAAAAACAAACAATTTTTTTCTTCGTGAAATTTTGAAGACGGAAAGTGCTAAAGATTATTGAAAGTCCTGAAGAAGAGAAAATTTATTGGCCGGGCAAGTAACCTAAGGTTGCTGCCGAAATGTCGGAAGTTTCAAGAGACTCAAAACAGTGAATCAAGAAGGCTCTGATATCATGTGAAATATATTAATATTGATGTTAATTAATTGTGCTAATGAACAAGTACATGAGAAAAACCCTTTATATATATGTGATTTAGACTAGAAATAGGTAACATACTAGACTAGGAAATTACGCTAAACTTAATTACAATATTTATTCTAATTTCGGTAACACATTTCCTAATTCTATTAGACTTAGAATTGCATCTACACAGGAATCTGATTGAAATCCACATATTTGACTACTTGGTAAATGATAAAGTGAATTTTTGCTCTTACTATCTTCTTCATACTTTGCTTTTTATTTGTACTTGCATGGCCTAGGAACTGTCACATTTAGAAGAGCAGTTTGTCTTATTCTGCTCCATATGTAATAACTCTAGTTTTTAGTAGTTCCTTACACTCTAAAGGAGATGAATTTTGGCTACTTCAAAAATTGAAACCTAGGATATCGTTCATCTTTTCTCAGATTTAATTCTATATTCACGATGAAAAACATTCAACATGCTAGTTATCCTTTCCTTTTTCTTTAGTTAATTTATTTCCTTCTTTCTTTTTATTAATTCATTATATTTTTTTCAGTGTCCACTTCTCAATATAAGTTATTGTCCTGCATCAGAAATTAATTTGGCCCAAGGGAAAAACTTGGTGAGGACAATAATTCATATCTCCTGCATTCTTTGTGTAAAACTATAGTTTTGATGTTCAACTTCTGAATATATCAGGTTATTGTGTTCTCTCCTTATAGGTTGTTGTCGTCTACAATTCTCTTGGATGGAAGAGAGATGATGTAATTAGAATACCCGTGAGTAATTCCATTCTTGTTCTAGTGCTTCAGGTTTTGAACTTTACAGCTGTGAGTGATTTGCCAAATCATGCTATAATTTGTTATGTTCAGTGTTCCAAGTGTGTCAAGTACCTGTGATTAATTCACTATTGTCCCATTGCTTAAAATCTTGAACTTTAATATCAATGCTTCATGAAAAAAAAAAATCGTATAGTTTGTTTCTTTTAATGGTCCACATGTTCTGAATGTTCATGCATGATTTACCAACTATTTTGTCACACAATAACTAAGAAATCTAGATCAGCATATCAAGCTTTATGGTCATACTGAAAATAATTCATACATGGCAACCTGAAAAACTTGAGGGGAAAAAGCAACCTCATGTAGGCCTGCTTTGCGTGTGGACCAAGAATTACATGGGAAGCCAACAAAACGGGTCACACAGGCCCAACAGCAAACCAACTCCGATACTATGTTAGTCATTACTCCAACCTAAAGTTTTAGTTGTCAAACTCCACACACTTTCTATGTGTGATACTTCCACAAAATGAATATCCAGCTTATATTTTCCAGTTATGGGGTACTAATACATCAGTCTGCTTTTTGATGCAACACATGAAGTATATTAACCACATTTTGTTTAAAGTTCACTTTGATTTCTAAGCTGCAAAATTTTATCATCTTCAGTTTTTTGCCAGCGATACTTGGAACCTTGCTCTGAAAGATTTTTATCATACTGTATTCTCAACCTAAGAGAAGAGAAGTTGAATAGATTGGCTTATAGTTTCGTATTTCTGATTAAATTATCCAACTTGCTGCAGGTGATCAATAAAAACATTATTGTTCATGATTCTAAGGGAAAAGAAATTGATTCACAGCTGCTTTCTCTAACTGACTCCTATATGGGCACAAGGAACTTTTATGTCAATGCATACTTGGGTACAACTCCATCTGAGACACCTAAGTATTGGCTTGCTTTTGCAGTGTCTGTGCCACCTCTTGGCTTCAGCACTTACACTATCTCTAGCTCCAAGAGAGCAGGTTCAGTCTTTTGCTATATTCTTTGAACTGATTTTGGCATGGAGAACAGACATAAAACCTATATCTACATAGCATCAAAATAACAGCTATTCCAAATTGTTTGCTTATTATTGCAGTTGCAACTTCAACCATATCATCTGTACAAAAATATCAAAGAAGTCAAACATCCACCGTTGAAGTAGGTAAAGGAAAAGTAAAGCTTACCTTCTCTGCAGATCAAGGCAAACTTATTCATTATACTAATGGAAGAAGCTTGGTATGTAACACTTATGAGAGCTGCATAATAGCAGTTTATTTGGCATTACATTTTCCTTCTTTATGAGTGTTAGCATGATTAGACATGTGATTGGTAGCATTTTTATTGTCATTGGTGTTTTGATTATCTCCTTTTTTACATTTGTTCTCATCATCCCTCCCCATCTCCCCTGAAAACATAAAGGGAAGATAAAATGTAATGATTTATGTAACTAACTCACTTTTGTAACTCTCTGAAGGTAGAGGAGAAGGTTGAACAGTCATATGGCTTTTACTCTGCCTACAATGGTAGCAGTGATAAAGCTCCTCAGGTAGGCATATTCTAATCAGAAGTCTTAATATTTCCCTTTTCTCTTGTTCTATATTAGTTTGATTTGAAGCTTTACATGGTTATTTATTTATTTCTATCTCAGTTCTCTTAACAATTTTTTCTTCTATCTTTATTTTTTACTAGAATGCTGGGGCATATGTCTTCCGTCCAAATGTAACATATCACATAAAACCTGAAACAGAGGTATGCAGTGTCTTCTGAAATACAATTTCATACATTCAGGTAATCAAAGTCAGGTAAAACTCTATCACAAGTTGCAGGTTCCTTTAACTATTTTCCGTGGACCAATAATAGATGAAGTACACCAGCAGATCAATCCATGGATATCTCAGGTACATTGTCTCTGTCTGTGTTAATCATCTCATCATAAACCTGTTTATTTTGTGTCATCACCACAGACAACTTATTTGCTGAATAAAACAGACTTAAGGACTTCACATTTGTAAGAGTTAATTATGAAAGTGATACTTCTCAAAGTCCTACTTAACCTACTGTTTGTGACCCAACTCAAACATGGTACAATTACGGTGATGGGAGTTGACAAAAATGGTTAGTTAGCTGCAACTTTCCATGATTGCTCTTGGACTTAGGGAACGCTGCAGGAGTATATATTGGCTTCAGAAACTAAGATATGCAGCCTATACCCAATTTAGGAACCTCAGTTAGAGGATTTTCAGTAACAATTGTTTCATTAATGCTTATATATATAATAATATCATTCCTGGGACAACATTGTAATATCTCAAACTGTTATATAATTTCCTTGGGAGTAAGAACTCTGAACTTTGTCATTTATATTGTTTTCTGCCTATATTATCTTGTAAACATATCTTGGCATGATTTAATGCTGTTCTGAGGAGAGGATACTATGTTGGACCACAAGAATCTTTTGTAATTCACTGCAGATTCTAAGTTTGCTGTTGTCAGTAATCATATATTGGAAATGTGTGTAGGTCACTAGAGTCTACAATGCAAAAGAGCATGTTGAAGTTGAGTTCATGGTAAGTATACCCCTGCTTTTTTTACATCATTTTTCTGCATTGTAAATAATATTGTACAGATAGTGACTAAATAAACTGTAAGTGTATACTACAGTTAATTGTAACCTATGTGCTGAGTATTGTGGGTCAGGGCATTCCCATTGATGTTGTTTGCAATGCCAGGTTGGTCCTGTACCCATTGATGATGGAATTGGAAAAGAAGTTGTATCTTATATTACCACAACCAAGGAAACCAATGGAACATTCTACACAGATTCTAATGGGCGTGATTTTATCAAAAGGGTATGTCACATACACACCATTCTATGCAAATATTTTATCTAGTTAGTGTAGATATCATCTTAAATTCTTAATGGTATTAGTCTGGATCTGTGATCAGTTACTACTATTGCCTTGTGCTAGAAATAGGTGATGTTCTTCCCCTAGATGATACTTTACTTTTTGCATCCGTAAGTTGGTTTTATCAGCATGTAGCATTTAAAAACAACTTATCTTTGAGATGCTTATTTTATGATGAGTGTGAAAATGCAATACAATTAGTTAATCTATGCATTCATTCTACTCGCAGATTCGTGATCATAGAACGGACTGGGACTTGCAAGTGAATCAACCTATTGCTGGAAACTATTACCCAGTATGCCTTCTTCTTCTTCTAATGTACATTTTCATATTCTAAACTCACTTGTATATTATGATTTTAAGACCTGAACATGACTTCCATGTTTCTAGATGGATACTAGGTTAGACATAGTAACTGTAGAAACACCAGACGTCTAGTGAAGGCTACATATGTTTCAGTTGAGGTTTATAGTGTGAAACACATGGTCACACTCAACGCGTATAATATCTATATTCTGGTTGCATCCAAAGGAATCATAGATAGGAACATAACTGCAAATTCATAACCATGTGCATGTTTTTTTTACTAATATCTCACAGTTTTGCACTGTATTTTTAAACTGGTGAATTCCCTTTTAAGCTAAACCATCCAAACAAGTATGGACACGAGTGTACTGAATAGTGAATATTATGCCCTTAGATGTGTGACTCTCTGATAATATCTCAGTATAAGCATCCAATCATTCTCCTCTTGCATGCAGCCATTGTAAATTTTATTTTTTGATAGGTGATATGCTGACCTAACAAGTACCTCTATGCAAACACCTTCAATACCTATGCTAACCGTTTTTACGAGTTTTAATAAAACCATGTTATGCATTTAGTAGCAATCATATTACCTCTGTTGGTTATCACAACCTTCAATCATAGTTTTATATTTTCCTTTCAGATTAATCTTGGAATTTATGTACAAGATGATCAAACAGAATTTTCTGTGCTGGTAGATCGGCCCATCGGTGGATCCAGCATTAAGGACGGACAAATAGAGCTTCTGCTCCATCGGTATGTCATCACCCTCCCAATGCTAATCTCATGGTAGATTATGATCGGGTAGAACTCACACTAGGACACCAGCTTGCTAGTGGAGGATGCTCAACCTCTTATAAATGACATGCCAGATCCCGGTGCCATTCTTTCACATTTCTCTTATACCTCTTCTTTTGGGGGCTGGCACCGTGGTCAGTTTATTTTGGGTTTTGGTTTTGACATATAACAGCATTTGAGGTTAAATCCACTATTTGAGGCAGTGTATGAGGGTTATGTTATCATTGTTATTTTTCATTAGCACATTATCAAAATTATGATTGAGGCTCCTCTTCTTACATAGGAGATTGTTACTTGATGATTCTCGAGGTGTTGCTGAGGCTCTTAATGAAACAGTTTGTGTACATAATGAATGCAAAGGATTAACAGTAAGTGCCTATTTTATAATGCATTTGATACAATTACCAACCTTGTTTTCTCTTCATAGTAAATTTGGATTTTCAATATCATTATTCTTTCTTTCTGTTCAAGGCCTTCATTTGATGCACAACTTAGTGGATTAGCTCTCCTCCTTCCATACTAGTCATAACATATATCATAGATGACCTCATCTTATCAAAGACAAAGAAGCTTTGACATTATGAATTTATATAAGAATAATTTGTAGGTATACTTATAATAGTTATAGTAGTTAGTTATTTACAGCCTTCACTCTAAAGGTTAGTTGTTTTTCTATACTCAAGCAGTCAAGCTTTTCCAGCAATTGTTAGATTTCCATGGTTGACGAAATGGATGCATCATTATTCTGACTGACACAATCTAATTTCTTTATGCCTTTTAGCTTTCCCACTTACTTGTAGTAAAATTTTCAGGTACGAGGAAAATATTATTTCAGAATTGATCCCCTAGGAGAGGGTGCCAAGTGGCGTCGCTCTTTTGGACAAGAGATATATTCTCCACTTATGTTAGCATTTGCTGAACAGGTGAAACAATGAAAAAATATGTAAAAATAATGTTTCTTTTTTATTTGTCAATTAATATAACACAAAAAGTAACTTCCTTTGCAGGATGGAGATAACTGGATGAATTCTCATGTAACCACTTTTTCAGGGATTGATTCATCTTACACTGTACCTGAAAATGTCGCTATTATAACTCTCCAGGTACTTGGATCTTTGTCCTCAATAAAGACAGTATTTATATTGCTTTATTATAGTGTTGTTTTTGGTATAGATAAAATAAAACAATCTTCCAGGTTTTTTCAGAAGGTAGCTAGGACTCCTATGCCAACTACTATAAAGTTGCACTGAATCACAGGTTCCTTGGTCCATCCTTTTTCATCTATAATTAAAGTCTCTCTTATTCCTGATTTATGCAGGAGCTGGATGATGGAAAGGTTCTTCTTCGTTTAGCTCATCTATATGAGGTGTGCATCTCTCTTTTATTCTATTCTATTATTACAGTAACTCATTTATTTTGAAGAAATTACTTGAAATTTACAATTTTGAATCAACATTTTCATTTTTTCCCCATTTAAATTAGATGTTCCCCTTTCATGATAACATCTTCAGGTCCAGTACCATTTTGAATTGATCTGTTTTCTTTAGCATAAGATGAATATACTAATTCTAGTTTCTAAGACTCCCGGCTTCAGCATCATTTGAACATTTTACTTTGTCGTTTTTACCACCTATTGCCTCAGCCTTCTGTATTCATCTATTCTTATTTGTCTTTGTCGGTTTGTTATCTACAATCATTGGCGTATATGAGCTTGGTTATAAATTCTACTCATTCCTAAAGCTTGTTTTCCAATGTTAATTTCTTAGCAACTGACTTAGGATTGTTTTGTGACCAAATGATATATGCATGTCCTCTCTAAAATCATTCTTTCATCAAAAAGACATAAATTGCTTAGGTTTCAGAGATTAATGTGATCATTTGTACTTTCATTTGAAGCTTTTAGCTACTGTGTCATAAAATGTGGAACCTTTTATAGTTTATCCTAATGCTGTGTTACTGGAAGATGGCAACAGAGTTCGACGGAATTAATTGATGTCTTCTGCTCAAATCTATGTTTCAGCTGTTCCTTAATTTGGGCCACATAGTATATTATTATATTTTATTTTTTGGCTACATGCACAGATTGGAGAGGACAAAGATCTTTCAGAGATGGCCAGTGTAGATCTGAGAAGGCTCCTTCCACACAAGAAGGTAAAATTAACTGTGGCTCATGATCCTAACCAAGGTAAATTGGAAAACTAGCTTAGTATATTTCTCATGCAGTTTTCTTTTTGTTCACTTCAGATAAGAGAAGTGACTGAGATGAGCTTATCAGCCAATCAAGTAAAGACTGAAATGGTGAAAAAAAGACTTGTTTGGAAAGTGGAAGGTCATCCTGAGGAAGAGACTAAAGTGGAGAGGGGAAAACCTGTGGATCCTAACAAACTGGTGGTAGAACTCTCCCCAATGGAAATCCGAACTTTTGTTATCAGCGTCAAAGATAACAAGTTCTTCCACAGAGGCTGATACCTAAAGGTAGGTGTTAAACTTGACTCAAACCCAAAAGTTAAAACTGATAGGTGGATGACTCAACTTATATATCATTTGGCAACGGATTTCACATTCTTTTGATGTGAGATACATTGACACGCCCCTGTCTTTATTGCCTCCCTTCTTGGACATGCACGGTCTGTTGTGCTATCCGCAGGAGAGCGTTAACATATACTACATCAAAAGAATGTGAGAAAGTTGGGCCCTCCATCTATCGGCTTAACCTTTTGGGTCGGAGGAAAGTCTAACCCAGGCAAATGCTCTGTAAAATGTATTTTGAAGGCATCCTTCTGAGTTTCCCGTTAAGTGGGTGCGGTGATTATGCATGAATATGATAATTAATTGTCTTTGATTCTCCCACTTCTTGTTGTGTCATAATTGTCTGCACTCGATTCATGCTGATTTTGTAACAAAATGTGTACCAGATTCGTGCTCTTATATTTGATCTTAACTTGTTACCAATTTAACATAGTATCAGTTTTGCAGTTTGCCAGTGCCGCGAACACCAAATCCTCGTACAAAACCACCACTGCACTTTCATGTATCACAGTTACTTTGCCTCCTTAGTTGGACAAAAAATGTATTTTCTCCTTGATACGTTCCTATTCATGGGAGCGACTACGATATTGAATAGAAGTTGTCAATACCGAACACAACTCATATTCACCTCAACAATAGAAAATCAATAGAAGTAACAAATGTCACACGGAATAACATCTTCATCAAGAAAATGAACCATTTCATATATTGATATACATCTGGCTAACATAACGACTATTTACAACAATGTCACAAGGTGCATCATAAGCCATATATAATAAGAATTTTATATATAAAAGCACATCAAAATAATACATGTAAAGGCATAACACAAAACTCAAGGAACAAATTGTAGACTTCTTTCTTTGAGAAGAAAAGTACACCACCAAACCGAACTTCTCGGTAAAGGGTTGGCAACATGAATTCCATGTTTGTCCGTCTTGAAAGCAACACGAACAATAATTTTTGTAGTATTTAAGGACACTATCAAAAAATATGTACGAACAAACACTCAAGTGGCAGAGTGGATAAATGCTCGCCTTTCATTCTTGATGTCCCGGTTTCAAACTAACATCAAGACAATGGTGTTTGTATAATAGGTGTGTGTTGTAATGTGGACTAATATAATAACAAATTTAAATATAAAAAAAAATATTGTACGGGACAATGGTAGATCTGACAATTTGAAACCCATCAAGCGGTGCAGGTTACAAATATACTATATACATATGTGAATCATCTCTTATTTTTATTTAAAATGAAGGAAGGGTAATGTTGACAATAATTAGAAAATAAAGGGCTTTATAGTAAACCTAGATGCGGTAGATGCCAGATGCCAGATGCCAATCGAGTGACGCAGCACATTCCGTTAACTGAGATTAAAATCAGACGTTGGTACACAGAGCTGGCCTCAACACGAACGAACCGACGAATCTCCAACCACCTTCGAAGATTTTCATGTCCATCTTGCCCACACCGACTCAAGGATCTACATCGTCTTCTTCAACTCCAGCTCTCTGCCTAAACCCTAATTCCGATCATGGACACCTCCTTCTCCCACCTTCACCTCTCCCTCAATCACCAACCTCTCACTCCCAATCCCTCCAATTCGTCCCCTCGTCTCTCGTTCCTGTGCCCAATCAACCTTCAGGTGATTTTTTTTCCTTCTCTTTCTCTTTGTTTCGATTTTTAGGAAGCATCAGTTCCGATTTTTTGTTCAATTTATTATTTGGGCGATTATTGGACGAACAAACCCTAGAATCTAGTTTGGGATGGTGCCATCTTGAGAGACAGAGATAAACGATCAAGAGTATTTTATGTTGTGTCTTACAGTTAATTTTGTTTATTTTCTAATATTTGAATGTTGTATTTTACTTGTAGCTTGGACCATTATATTTGGCTCACATGAGCATTGTTTCAGTTTTTGTTTATTATTTTATATTATATAATGGTTTTCTTAGAGATCAAAATTATTGAGGGATATAGGACTGTGATCGGTCATAGTGTTTTGAGCTCCTGATGAGTGTTTATTTTATTTTATTTTTTGAAGCAGATTTTATTGAGTGTGGAAGGCTTTGTGTTTAATTAACTGTGCTTGACAGGTTCAGTGGCTCAAGCTGCAGAAGGTTCTGGTCGATCTTCCAAAGAGGTAAATGTTTGTTTTTGGTGTATTCTGAAAGAAAAAGTTGCACACTGTTGAATGAGTTTAAATTTTGTTATCTTGTATTTTGTAACCTTTGTTCAGGTGACTGAAGTAGGGACACCAAATGGTGGTAAGAAAACTTCATCTCGTCAGAACTTTGACACACAGTACCATCACTCAGGTGGTCATAGGGTTGGATCTTCCCAGGCCAGAGGTAAAATGCCAGGAGCCAGTGTTTCACCCCGAGGTCAACAAACTTCTGGGCCGATTAGTTCTCAAGGGAGTAGTGCACACTCAGCAGGAAGAAAGGGTCAGGTGACGAGTGGTAACCACTTGCTAAATTTCCAGTATGATCCTATTACTCGTTCACAACCAAGGTTCAGGGCTCCTCCTCCTAGAAGGCAACATAAAAGAAAGCCTTACAACAAGGATCTATTTCTTCAAGCAAATTACAAGTTTGTTGTGTTAGATTCCGGAAACTATGCTCCTGAATCATTGGACCCAGATAAAATGTTGCGATGGGAAGACATTGTTTGTGTGAGGTATTCCACCCCACTTCCAGTGCAGTGTCCAATTTGTTTGGAGTACCCTCTATGTCCACAGATAACCTCATGTGGACATATCTTTTGTTTCCCATGTATTCTGCAGTATTTGTTAATGGGTGAGGAGGATCATAAAGGTGACAGCTGGAAGAGGTGCCCATTGTGTTTTCTGATGATATCTCCAAAGGATTTATACACCCTCTATATTGAGAATGTTAAGCAGTACTGCATCAGTGATACTATAGAGTTCATGCTTCTAACTCGGCCGAAAGATTCTTATGCTCCATCTATGAAAAATAAACAAGAGGACAACACTAACTGTTCTAATGATAACATCTATGATGCCTTTTCTAAGTTTACATTTACATCAGATGTGGATCTTTCAGTTCGAAAAGCAATATCAGATTTAGATGGTTGGCTAGTCAGAGCAGATTCTGGGCTTGTTGACGACCTAGAGAAGCTTCCATATGTTTGTGCTGCAATGGAACACCTAGAACAGAGGAAGAAGTATTGGAATGCTCACCGGATTGGTGGCAGCAGTAGGTCTTGTGAGTATACTGATGGTCTCGGGGGATCTCATGTAACTTCATCAGCTGCAAATGCCACTACTGGTAATGAAGCGCAGTATCATGGGAAAGTAACACTATCTTGTAGTATTGATGAGCAAAGTGAGCGGTTGGGTGGATTAAAATTGAGTAAGTCATGTGGAAAGACTACTTTGGATCAAGATGCCCATGTGGGTGAATTATTTGAATTCCAGGACTCATCTTCTCCTTGTGGTGAAAGCAAGAATTTGGATGAGGACTCAAATGGATATAGAGATATGAAGGATAAGGATTCCTACAACTTCTACCAGGTGATCAATCCATTCCTGAGACAGTAGTTTAATTTCAATCCCATTCTTTCGCACTCATGTTTTCTTTTCTACATAGTTACCAAGTGTACATTGCTTTTTATTGTTATATTTTATTAGCAAGCGTACAAACATCGAGACTCGAAATTGAGACCTCGAGGGAACAAGTGAAATCAACCACTTGCCCTGCTTAGTGCTTGTACCAAGTGTACATTGCTATGAATTATAGAGTTAGGTGCTGGATCTTATGTTGAATTTTATTTTATTGGTGTGAATAACTTGTGATAATTTGTACAAGAGAGACTCCTTTATATAGGAGATTAAGAATAGATATAGGAAATAAGCTAGACTAGGAAAATAAACTAAACTTTCCTAAATACAATATATTCCTAATTTCACTAACATCTTTCCTAATTCTACTGAACTTAGAATTGAATTTTCACAAATTTCAATCCCATTCTTTCGTACTCATGCTTTCTTTTCTACATAGTTACTAAGTGTACATTGCTATGAATTATGGAGTTAGGTGCTGGATTGTATGTTAGTCTGAAATTTGCAAATTTTGTTCTCACGAATTTCATCTTGCCAAATCATTTTTGGCGAAGTGGCATTTGAAGCTCTTCCCCATAGATTTGCATTGACTTCTTACTTGGAAGCTATATGTATATATATTTGTGATTTCCTCCTGCTCTTCCTTGTAAAATGGTGAAATTTAAAGTTGGAGCATATAGTCATCCTTTGTTAATGTGTCTATTTCAGGCAGTTGATGGTCAGCACACGATTCTTCATCCTCTAAACATGAAGTGCCTTCTTCACCATTATGGCAGTTATGATAACCTTCCATACAGGTCAGTCTTGAAATTAGCTAAAATTCTTATAAAGTTGGTAGAAGTAAATCTCAAAAAGAACAGAAGGGATATATACATGAAAATATCAGGGGAAATAGAGGAGAGGAGCACTTTCTCAAGGCAAAAGGTTCCCTTGCATTTGCAAGCAGAGGTCTTTCAGTTGTTAGCTACTTAGCTCAGCTGATTGAGATTCTTAGCGTGTATCTATGTTACTACAGCTGTTCTGCATCCTTTACATGGCTGAGCCATTAGATCATCTTTTGTAGGAGTGGAAAAGAAGTTCTGCAATTAAATTACACATTCTTGTCCTTTTCACATGCTTCATTTGACATGCCTGTTTGTAAGAGGATAGTGATGTTCATGAATTGATAGAATGGATTTGAACTGTACTGCCAAATTATGTTTAAGTTGCTAATGCGGTTTTGAGCATTGTAAAATGGTTGAAGAATATCAATATTATGTCTTGGTTTTTGTATATTTTTAAATTAACTAGTGTTTACTAATTGTAGGATAAGTGGACGAATTTTACAGTTGGAGACGGTGACTCAGTCAGAAGCCATGAGGAGGCGCTATCGTTACTTAAGTCATTTTTCTTTAACAACTACATTTCAGGTGCCTTTTTACTATATGCATTTCTATGTTATATATGGTTTACTTGCTGTTTTCCAGCTTCCTTATTGTTTGTTGTTTCAGCTTTGTGAAATCGAATTGAATGAGATGCTGCCTTCTGAGGCATTGCTTCCATTTATGGATGAAATTAAGAAGCGTGAAAAGCAGCGGAAGCTACTTGCAAAAAAGGTATGCTTCTGATGTATAATGATCTAATGGTCTTTTGACACTATAAAGCTATGATAGGTAAAAATAAATTAGAAGTCATAGTCCTGGCATGTGCTATATATTTGAAGGCTAAATGTGGCTTGCCGTCACAAGCTAGGTTGATTGGTGGTTGGGGATGGATTTTTGTTGCTCGTTTATTGTTTGAGAGAGCGAGCTGGTATGTGTTCCTCCATGTACATTGCAGTTTAGGAAGTGAAGTGAAGAAAAAAGTGGCTGATCTTTGTTTGCAGTTTTGATCACAATGTTGGTTTTGTTGCACTTTATTTATTTTTAAACATCTGCCCATGCTGTCCATGCTTTATAATATTATATGCTACTCTTACGTCTACTAGGAACGAAAGGAGAAAATCAAGGCAGAAGCTGCCAATTCACAATCTGTGCCCATATTATCCAGTTTTGGACAGTCCTCTCGTGGTGACTCCCCTGCATTCTCCATGGATGATTTTGGAGGTAATAATTTGATCTGTCTGGATGTTTGTTAGAGTATCTAATTATCTGTAATGAGAATAACTTCGAGGGTGATTTGTGATATTACAAAAACAAAAATAATACATAGTGAAGGTCTTGTGTGAAATTTGAATTACAAATTATATTTTCTTGAATGAATATATCATGAAGTTTATTCTCTGTCATACATGTGGGAAGGTTTCTTGCAGCAGATTAAGAACTTGTACTGCATGGAACATTTTCTTATTTGAGTTGGTTTTCTCTTGGAAAAACGAAATACATCTTAAATTTTAGGACGACGGTGATGATTCTGTCATGTTATTGATTTTCTCTTCCACTAAAAACCAACGAGCATGTATGTTCATTTATGCACAAATATTAATCTTCATTTTCATATGTTTAGCTTTGGGAAATGCTACGGTGGCATCAACAAGCCCTCCAATTGTAGGGGAGAGGAAACTATTCTCAAGTGTTACAAAGCTTGGTTTTGCTGCTGCGCACGATTCTCCTGCCTTGAAAATTGAGGAAGCTAGTTATCTGCAGGGCAATGGAGTGGCAAGTGAATCTACAAGTTTAACTGGTATTATTCATTTTATTCTTATTGTTCTGTGTGTATATCAGTATATGTAATCACATTGACTGCGGAATGGATTATATCTTTCCCAAACTTGTTCTCATTTCTGTTTACTGGACTTACGTTTTCTGTTAGGTGGTTCGAGAAATACAGGCACAATGTCATTTGCCAATATAATATCGAGGGAAAAATCTGCTGAAAATTTGAATCCACCCAAGATGAATGAGATCGGGAAGAAGGGAAAGAAACCAAGTCGAGTGCTCTTGTCAACTGCGGGTGGCAGGCGCTATTGAAAAACTGCTGCATGCAACTTGACATGTTTTTTTTTTAAATTCAATAATACTCTCCTTTGAATCAAAGACTATCTAAGACATATTGTACATGGTATGGAACAAAGGAATTACTTTTGATGTTCCTAGAATAAACTCAAGCACCCTTTCAGATAAATTTTAATATTTTCCTAACTCATTTTGTTTTGTATCTGGTAATATCTTCTAAAGCATTTATAGTTAATGGTATTGTCACTGTTTGACCCAAAGCATTTGGAAGGGAAGTGAAAAAGTGAAAATAAATTGTATGTACTTGTAATTTGTATATTGAAATTTAGAATTAGAAACCAAAGAAATGTCATATTTACACATGAAAAGCTGCATTCTTTTTTACTAGCTCAAATCAAAATTTGCTCACTTCACGCTCACAGGGTATTTTCCAAAACCACTATCTAAAGAGCTTCCTGCTTTCAGGTCTATCAGTTTTATGTAATAGTAACTATTGCCCATAAAAGAACTGGAGAAACATTCACATCTAAGTTCCCTAACCTCACACCCAATTGATGAAAAGTGAAAACATCTTTAATTGTAATACTGAAAGTTGCTATAACACCCTGAGATTGGGAGGTAATGCTTCAGGGTTTAGGTGCCAAGAGTTTTTTCTTCTGCTACTCTCATCTCCTGGATCACTGATTGTTGCTATCTGGTGAGAGAAACAAAGCATTTCTGTACTTGGAACAGCCCGAACCAACCTGAATCCATCAGCAACTTGCCTGTGAAAGAAACTTGCTCGACTTGGGACCTCTGTTAAGCTAGCTACTTTCAACCCGGGTTCTTCAAAGTCTGTGATAATCTCCACAACCTGGTATTGACAGTCAGTGAAGTCAGATTGCTTCCACTTGTTATTCCACTTCTTGTACATAGCCCATACCTCACCGTTCTTTGGATATATTCTGTACAACTTACTCGTGCTCTGCTCGTAATTTACAGAATGGGCAAAACGACACATTCCCAAGTTGAGGATTGTTTTCCCAGCTCTAAAGGATCCACAAGCAACTGGAAGATTCTCTTCAACCATAGGATAAGGCTCCAAGGATGTTGCACAAACTTTATTTTCAGAAACTACATTGTTAACCACTACATACCGCCGAGGCATGTAATCAGGAGCATCATAAACAGCCCATATGTGACCCGGAACAAAATATTCCTCTGACCACTTCTGTTGGATAAATTTCCCACTCATCGCATTTTTTTGGAGTGCAGCAACTTTGTTTCCCTTGTGAGCCATAAGTGTTTTTGGTGAATTTACTAATCCATAAGATTCAAATCTTGCCTTCCTCTTCATATTGAACAGCAAGCGTGTATCTGGGTTTGAAAGCACTGAAAATGCTTCCTGGACAATTTTCATAGCAGATGCAGCACCGGGGTAGCTTTGCCTTATAATGGGTTCTAAAAGGGTACTTGACTTATAATACTGTGCTTGTATGTCATTTTTATCTGCTGCTGGTGTAAGCTGAAGAACCCAGTACCAGTCAGTCTCGCAATCCAAGGATAAGCTGGCTGAATGTAGTGTGTCACAAACAGTGATCATAGCATCAATGTGATCAAGAGCTGGAAAAGAATCACGCACACTGAGTAACTTGGCTCGGGCACCCACATAATCATCGTCTGCAATCATTTCTTTTGCTATCTCAATTTCCCGGATAGCTTGAGCCTCACTCTGCACCTTAATGTCATCCATCACTCCCATAACCTACGCAATGCAAATCAAGGTTCCTCAAACTCAAAATAAATTGAGACTGCATAGTTTTCACAACCTAAGTACAAAAATCAAATGATTACCCAAGATGATCCCCTCAATGATTCAAGCATCACTTTACTCTTATTGAGATCGTGTGTTTGGATCCTATTGGTCGATGCGATTGGCAGTGGTTATAGGAAATGGGAATCACCCCTTTTGTGATGCTCGTGGACCCGTTGGGCCTCCGTTTTAGACCACAACAACAAGCAAACCATTTCCCAAACTATATTGGGGTCGGGCTACATGAATCTTTTATAAATTCTTCGGGATCTTATTTTCATAGTATCCTTCACCCTATCCTATTTAATGTTATATTCTATGTTAAGCAAGAGCTATCGTGTTTTTCTTCACTACTTTTCATGTTAACTTAAGCATGCCCTCGCTCCTTTCAGTTTTTTTCTAACTAAATTCTCTCTCCTTTGCTTACGGGGTCACTAATCTCCTTACGGCGCCTAACATGTACCAATCATCTTAGGCTATTTTCTCATGTCTTATGAAGAACAATTCAGCAAGATCAGCTGCATTACAAACGTCTCTGAACAGACAAATATTCAAACTCATTGCATACAATGATACAAACAATCCGAACGAACATTTAAAACCACAATATAATATACATTTTTTTTTTTTGAGAAATATAATATACATTTGAGCATGAATGATAGAGCGTAAACACACAGGGAATAGTGTTTTGAATGAACCAGCATTGTGCAACCAATTAAACATGCTAATCAAATTAATGAAAAATGAAATCAGTTGCATGAACACAGTGACTAGAAAAATGAACTAACTGCAATATGTTTGGATCTTGGGAAAACTTTAAGATGAAGAAAGCATTAATTAGGAAGTTAAGTTTACCATCCTCTTGATGGTTAAAAAACTAACTAAGCATCATTTTCCTGCCAGTTTTTCCTCCATTTTCCTTTACTTTCCCAAGATCCAAACACAGGGTAAATGATAACATGACATAATATGAGCCAAAGTAACAAAAGTGATTGGACAGTGAAAATAAAAGAGGCTCTGACCTCTGATTCTGAGGAGGCTCTGTTGTTGTTAAATTTGAACAATGCAAAGGCAATGAAAGAAAACCAGAAACCCTAAGAAGCTTTGTGTATAGAGTGGGTAGTGATTACTGTACCCGGCTTGGGAGAGAAGGAGAAGCATGACAAGCATTTTCTTCACTGGTTGAGTGCCACGTGGCCTGCCTGACAACTGATTCTCATCTTTTGAGAAAGATTTCACATTGGTAATTCAAGACATTGTTTTCCAAAAACCGGGTCATACATGGGTCTCCTTTAATCTAAATATCTAATTTCATTTGAACGGTCAAGGTTCTTCTAAATATCACATGCATCACACATGTATGAACTAAAACATAAGTTGGTCATTTCCGTGTCCTAAATTCAAATTTGAATTCAAGTATTCCTTAATGTACATTTTTTTTTTTGCATTTAACAGATCGTTGCATCGAAATTTATTCTAAAATAACTCAATTCAAATTGAATATGACAATTTTGTATATAATATATTGATGTTTGTCGCTACCAATTTTTGCAACCATTGTATGTGCATCTCTTTTCAGGTATATTAGAAATGAAGACAATCTGGACTCTAGCTATATATATGTTTTCTTTATGATTTTTTGTTTTTGATATGTACCTACTTTATAATGCAATTTCGGTTTATTCCAAAAAAATCATTTTTATTTTTATCATAGCTCACTTCAACCAAATAATTTTTAGGTTATACCCCGTACAATATCTTATTAAATATTCACTGATACAAAATAACATATTCGTTTTTATTATGAAAAAATGAAAATAATCTAGTCAATGTTATGTATTTTCTTTTATATCTATAGTAACAAACAAAAATGATAAACTATACATGATAAAAGATGTTATTAACAATTTATGCCTAATTAATTTATTAAAATAAAAAATTATACTTATTTTAAGACAATAATTAGTCTTTAATTAAGCTCAGGAGAATATGGTAAGGGAAAACAAGTAGAGTAGTAAGTTCCTCCAGAGGCATATATATTAGACATTAGAGAGTGGTACTATTTTCTCAATGCATGATCAGTGATCCCTGAAAACGACGCTTCATTGAGATCTCTCCGTCGTCGTCGTCTCTGCTCTTCAGTGAACCACCATGAGAGCTCCCAGGTTTTCATTTCTCAGTTCCTACAGGCGCCAAACGCTGCTGTATCGGCGTCTGCTCTTCCCTGTTTTATTCTTGTTCTTCGTCGTCACAATTTACATATCCTTTTACTGTACAGGTTTCTTTCTTTCTTTCTTTCTCCTTCTCTTTTTCTCAATTGGGATAAACCCTAGCCCCACTCGCTCATTTTGATTCATCTTCCATTTGTATCTTCATTGTCAGGTAGTCCGAAGCCAGTTTCCAACAGAGAAAATATCAAGATTTTGTTGCATTTTCAGTCGGCTGTTCAGCAATGTGTGGTTAGTTTGATTCTTCGCGAAAAGTATTCAGCCTATTGTGATTTTCTTTTGAAAAAGAATTAGGTTTCGTGGATTTGTGAAGTTGCACTTGTCACACTGCTCTCAGTCAAGGTTCTGGGTGTTTTGTTTTGTATATTCTTGCAATGTGCTGATCTCAGGATGGAAATGCCTCATTGATGGTGCTATTGCAACTTAGTTTATCCAGGGAATCAAAGATGAACCAAGAACCAAGTTAACAACAGTCTTGTTCTTGATTATCTGTATAATTCATGTTGCTCCTCCTAGTCTGTTGATGGTAGCAAGTTTATCTATGATTTATGAAAATGATGTTTCTTAAGTACATTCAGAACTACAAAACCTAAGGAAATTCAGTTATCTTTCTTGCATGATCAACTGCAATTCTGTGCTAAGCTTGAAATTGTATGTAGGCAAACAGGGGTCTTGGACTTACTGCGCACATAATCGATCATTGCAACTTGACTCTTAAGTTTCCTGAAAGCACTGACAGCATTTGGGTTGGACTCTCTCTCTCTCTTTCTCTCTCTCTGAAGATGATGACTACTATGTATTCTGCTACCAAATTCTAAAAGTGTTTCTCTATGGAATTGCAGTATAATAATCAGTTTAAGATCTTTGAACCGTTGGAGTATAACTATGATTTGTGCGAGGCAATTCTTTTGTGGGAACAGGTTTGAACTGCACAATGTTCATATTTGTAGTTATCTATCAATGATACAATATGTACTGATGTCACTAGGAATGCAGAACAGGAACATGACTACAGTGTTGACAAGAGAATATCTCGACACTCGGCCAGATGGGTGGACAGACTATGCAGCAAAAAGGATTGCACAATTGTATGATTTTTTACAAAATAAAAAAAAAATGACACCTGCCTTTTATCCAATCATTCATAATCTAATTTATTGTTCTAAATGATTTTGAGTATATCAAGTAAGTATGTTTGCCTTTTTATTGCTTGCAGGGGAGCAAAGAGCTGCTACAATCAAACTCTTTGTGAGGAGTACCTCAATTTGCTTTTACCAGCGAAGCCCCCTTTTCACCCAAGACAGTTCCAAAAGTGTGCAGTTGTTGGTAATTCGAGAGATCTTTTGAAAACAAAGTTTGGGAAAGAAATTGACAGTCATGATGCTGTAATAAGAGAGAATGAAGCTCCCGTAAATCAGGTACAGTAGCATTATGATACCAGTCTTTTGAGTGTGATACAGCCCTTAATTTTGTAGTATTTTCATCTGTTGCATGGTTTAACCTGATATGGTCGTCAAGTCTATATCTTATGATATTTATCATTTAGGGGTGAAAAACTTCCTTCTGGGCAAAGATTTGTAATCTACTTATTATGTTGTTTCTCAGTAACACAATTTATGAATATATTCTTGATATTCTATCTTTTTCTTTTTGGAAATATTCACTCTGATCATGAAGGAATCACAGCCTTGTTTGCATTTTCTGATAGTCTGAAGTTGCCTTGTATTGTACTGTGTAGAAATATGCCAAGTATGTTGGTCTGAAGAGAGATTTTCGCCTTGTGGTTCGGGGTGCTGCACGCAACATGATTCCTATTCTCCGCGGATCTAGTAAGTTATAATATGTTTGTATACTCACTCTGGTTGGACCAAAAAATAAATTTTGAAATACTTATTCTGCACAGATTTATTTTTTGCCATTTTCCTTTCCTTATAGGTTTTATAATTGTTTGGTATTCTTTATTACTGGTATTGGAAGTCAAGGCGTGCTCTTGTTTTTTGTTGGTAATTACTGAGGCTTTAATTACAAATTTCTGAAGTGACTACATGCCAATTGTCGTAAGTTTCCTTAGTTTGAATATGCTCTGTTTAATTTATAAGCCATGGTTTTTACTTTTTACCAGAGGAGAGTGCTAACTTTAAATTTAGCTTATTTATTTAATTCTGTTTGGTTTTATATTGTTTTTACCAGAGGAGAGATAACTATGAGTTTAGCGTATATATTTAAATCTGTTTGGTTTTATATAGTTTTTACCAGAGGAGAGCTAGCTTTTGAGTTTAGCGTATATATTAAATCTGTTTGGTTTTATTGTTTCACTAGGAGAAGATAAAAATTGTTGCGGGATTTAGTTTCTTCGGAACATAAGTACAAAACACTGATTTATTTATTTTTGGCTATCTTTATCTCATTTATACTATGTTTAAAATGGTCTCCGTAATTTCTGTATTGCCTTCTCAGTAAAGATGCAGACTGTTATGGTGGATTAAAACACTTTATGATTACTATACAAAGGTTTTGATTGCTTTTTCTGATATGCATATGCCTCTTCAATCAAGATGCAGAGATGTGGTGGTATCATGACTCAATGACTCGTGGCAGAGTTTCCAATGTGCTACTACTTATACTTTTTCTTTTCCTGCAGATGATGAGGTACTTATAATCAAAAGTTTGACCCACAGGGACCTCAATAAAATGATAAAGGTCAGTTCCAGTCTTAGAATTCCATCATATCTGTTTTCATATCTGTAGATAGTCAAGTGAAAGGAAATCTGAGATTTTAGACATACGATGGCGGACTTAAAACATTGGAGACCTAGTACCCATTATTAAATAAAATTTATGCCTTAGGCAATGCCAGTATGCCACACTTCGTCATTTTTTTTCTCTTCACCTGTATTTTAGTTTGTATCTTATGGCATGTCTTCATTTAAAAGACTAGAGTGCCCTTGAGATTTTTATTCCTGTTCTTCTCCATAATGAAGTGCCTAAGTACTTTAGCAGCCATTATACTTTTTAGTATGATTGGATATGAATTCAGTTGTTCTATTGTTCTGCAGACTATTCCAAATCCTGTGTATCTCTTCCAAGGGATTGTGCTAAGGAGAGGTGCGAAAGGGACTGGGATGAAATCTATAGAACTAGCACTATCCATGTGTGACATTGTTGACATATATGGTTTTACTGTTGATCCTGGCTATACTGAATGGTGAGTTCAATTCTGATGCTCCTCCTCTTCCCCCTTTCATTTAGGATTATTTATTTGTATATGCATCCCCAATGATTGCTCTTATATCCACTTTATTTCACTGTCTTATCAGCTGTCATTCATCAAGTTTTCTTTATCTGAACACAATATAGGGTGTTACTTTCAACTTTACGTCATGATCTTTATTCACTATATTTCTTATAGGACTCGATACTTCTCTTCGCCAAGGAAAGGGCATAATCCTCTTCAAGGGCGGGCATATTACCAGCTGTTGGAGTGCCTTGGGGTATAATCTTCCCTTTAAGAGAAAATATTATATAATTTGAATCCTCGAAACAATTCTAATTATCGGAAATAATCTGATAACAAGGCCTGATACACGTAACTGTGTATACATTTGATTAACTTTTGTGGTTTATGCTTGTCAGGTTATTAGGATACATTCTCCCATGAGATCCACAAGGAAGCAAGACTGGTCAGATGTGCCAAGTCGAGAGATGATAGGAAGAGCTCAAGCTGCAGCCCTGCACTTGAAGAGGACTCAATCCGGTCAGTTTCGTGGACAGGACCAGTTCCACAGTTGCAAAGTGTGGGGTAATATAGACCCTGACAATGCTGGACCCATATCGGGATCTTCTGACATGAGTGATGTGAGAAAGAATTCAAATTACAGCAAATGGGAAGTAATGCCTTTTGAGAGTCTAAGGAAGGAAGCAAAGGAGAATTACCTTCAAATGGAAGGTGTTTCTCTATATAAAATGGATGGCAATAAGTTGGATGATCTAGTGTGCGTAAAGCACTCTCCAAGGTCTGATTCTTAATCAATGTTTTACTGAGTTCTCTCCTGTATGTATGTATTTTAGTTTATCAACTGGTAATGAGGTGGGCATTTCTGAAAAGGGTTCTGTTTACTTACTGTCACACCTATCACCAATTGAATATGCAGGTCTAATATCGCGGACTACAGTATCGTTAGAGGATCTCAACTTCTCCAGATGCCGATGAACTAAGGGTTAAGATTGGAACATCACCAATTTGATGGTCATTGTGGATCCTGTGCAGTTTTCATTGAAATAGGAAATTGACGAGCCGCATTCTATTCATTGTGCTATTTTTGCAAGGTTCAGAGTGTTTACTGGTTAGAATTTTTTCTTGTTACAATAGATTGGTTGTAAATTGTTGTTAATAGTACTTGGTTCTTATAGAATTACATGTCAATCGACCCTGATCCTGAGATAGGCTTAAGACCTCAATTTCGAACTAATTGATGTATAGATTTCACTTGTAGAGAAGAGAACCCAAGTTTGCATTACACAACCTGTGGTCCCAAATTCATTAGTAGCAAATTGTTTGTGCCATTGGTAATCACATGCAGATCTACTTTCTCACACATTAAGATCTGTGTGTACCAATTAGTGCATCACAGCAGGTCTCATGTCTCTAAATATTCATAGAATAGTGCCATTTTTCTATCCAAAACTGAAAAATAGATAGAATTGATGTATTTGCTGGCTTCTTGTCATGGGTCTGTGAGGTGAGCTAATTACCATGCCCACATGCCACTGCACTTGCAATAATGTTAGTTACCTATATGGCTTCGAGTGATTGATTGATTTCTCTGAGAGTGGACAACAAGACAAAACCCAATTCAGATATTTGTTACATCCATAAAATACAGAGCTCCAACAAGTCCAAGGCTTATGGGAACATGTTAAAGCTCATTCATCTCTCAAATATGCAAATATTTTTGCTCCTTCCTACAACCATACCTTAAAAATGGATCCACATTTGTGTTCAGTACTTCAAAGCCAGATCGTAGAACGCCCCATCTCCAAAGAACAGAGAAAGAACACGATGAAGTCAGCTTTGAGCATTCCATCTACAACCATCCTCCCTCTAACCTCCTCCTCTGCCAACTTTTCGCAGCCCAAAAGTGTTCCTCTCAAGATAGCTGGAGGATCGCCTACTCTCCGTTGCTCACCCATCAAGGCAGCCTCCATGATCTCGTAACTCGCTACTTATGTTTGTCTAACAATTAACTTCAAAACTTATTGTTTGCTTAATGATGATCAAGATTTTCATGTCTTGCATTGCAGCGTCTTTTCAGCAGACATGTATCCTGAAGTCAAGCTCAAACCAAAGGCTAGAGATAGCTCAGCCAGAATGAGTTCAGAGTGCGTGGATAGAGAGTGTCTTGAGTACCCAAATTAGCATATAGATTATACATACAAGTAGTAAAATTGTTATGATTGTGATATGTTTCAGGGTGTTTCGAGGGGAGGCTTGCGATGATCTGGGAGGAGAATTCTATGGGCACGAGTATCAGAAAGGTGTGTACTAGCCACGAGAAAGCAAAGCCGACAAGTCTAGGCATGCAAGAGCTTGGTTATGAGGGGACCATTTCAACTTGAAGTGCTTGTAAATAGCTACTGTATATCTTTTGCCTTGTAATGAAAGATTTCCTAAACAATAAAGAGCTTTGCTTCAACAGTTTCATGAGGTCAATGTGGATTCAAAAGCTAATCACCCAATTTTGATTTAGATCGGACAAAAAAGAGACTAAGATGTGCAGCAAATTCAACTTGTAATACCCACAATGTCAACAAGGACATCAGTTCATGTAAAATGAAACAGCTTGAGGGGCCTAAATGGAGCTAAAATATTTTGAGGGGAGCTGGTTCGCTAGGATTTAAGGGCAGATATCACAGCTGCAGGTGATACACTGAACATATGGAAATTGGAAGGTACGAGGAGACCAAAAGAACAATGTCTGAAATATCAGTGTGATCTCTACCAATACTAGCAACTACAAACTAGCAAGCTAGTGCAAACAGCCGCACTGCATTCGATAAGACATCTCAAAGACTATGGGTAGAGAAATCACAATTGGGGATTCAAACAGGTTCCAGCTCTTGCGGGGATTATTGGTAGAGTTCATAGAACCCTAAAAGGAGAATAACTTGCCCCGACCCAAAATGTAAAAGTGAGCAGAAAACATCCTAGAACCCTCACATATCACACCAAATACTATTGTTCATGCTAAATCATGGTTATTTCTTTCTAGCAACCAACACAGCATCAATATCATCTTTACCAAAATGTAATTTCATTGAGATTTAATGAAAAGGCATATAATTGATCAAAGTGCCCAAAATCAAGTTTTGCAAATTGGAATCAGTTTCTTTTTATTTACTCACCACAACAAACAATATGGAAAATTATAAGTCAAATCAAGCAAAATTGCATATATTAAGCTTCTGTCACAATCCAGATTACATAAATTCAAACCAGACACCAAAACTCTAGTGTTTAATAGGAAAAAAAAACTTAAAATAAATTCAGGGAGAAGAACTAACTACTTTTTCTTGAAGAGATCATCAGAAACTTGCTTGAGGCGCTTCTTGTCCTTAGACTTGGCAATCTTCATGAGAGTCTTGGGATTGGTGATCTTCTGAAACTTAGTACCAGACTTCAAAATGTTCTCCTTCTTCCTCTTCTCTCTCTCCTCCCTCGCCTTCCTCTTATCCACCTTGTTCTTCCTTATCTCCTCCTTCAGCTCCGTCATCCTCTCCCTGTACGCTCTCTTTATCTCCTTCTGTCTATCCCTCTCCTCGAAAGGAGTCCCTTTCACGCTCACCTTCGCCGCCGACGACCTCTGCTTCCGCGGCTGCTTCCACTTCCTCCCCGAAACCCTCCCGGCTATCACGCCGTCGTACGTTGGCTTCCCGAAGATCGGCTTGTCCGGATTCTCCGCTGAGGAGACGGCGGATCGCTTGGCGGCGGGAGGGAAGGAGCCGTCGATGTCCATGGAGGCATCGTTGACGTCGGAAGCGGCGGCGTTCTGTGCTTCCTCTCTCTTGCGCTTGTAGGTCTTGCCGCCGAAGCCTTCGTCTAAGCGCCGGAAGTCGATTGTGCAAGCCATGTCTTTTCGCCTAAACCCTACAGACCAAATAGGGTTTGTGAAAGAGAAGGAACGCTGACAAATTGGGGATATTTATATTTTTATGTTTTCATTTTTATTTATTAAATAAAATAGGGGTGTGATTTTTGCTTTAAGAAATAATAGAGTCGGTTATGGTAATGTCCAAGCCCAGTACCCTTTATAAATTTTCTTTGGTCTGAATTAAAAGCCCGGTGCATCTAAATTTTAACTTGGCCGAGCAGCACCACGGCTTGAGTCCAAGATGGAGGACTTGGGATTGGGACGAGGACTCGGGATCGAGACCCCTCATGAGTACGGGATGGGTTATATAGTACACGTGTGAGTGTGAGATTTTCTTGTACAATAATATAAAAAAATTATTACCAAAACCGGTCATTTAAACTCAAGTTATATAAAAAAAAACGTGTAAACCACATTTTTAATTTTGCTTTGGACTGTCATGATAACACTCCTCACCGCTCCAACCCTCCTTATGAATATGTTTAACGGAAACTAAACCCGTGAACTCTTCTCATAAACCTAACTTGCGTAACCAAATACTTCCCACTCTTCCCTCCTCATGAATGTGAACTTCACGCATGAACTTTTCTCACAAACTTACGTAACCAAATAAACCGCAACTCATTGGTAACTTCTCATTCATACCTTAATTTGCATTTCTAACTTTCATTATCAAACTCGAAAATTATATACTTTGACTAGATAGATTAGTATGCTCGTTGTGCACACGAACATAGAACTCTTGTGCTATGTAGAGCAAAAGTCAGAACCTGAAAGCAAGCCAAGCTATTATCTTGCATTAAAGTGATTACTCTTTAACTGAAATCCACCATTCAGTACCATACAACATTGTTCTACAATTCGAGCGAGGAAAAGTTCCTCCAACGAGCTAAAAAATCAAAAGTAGAATAGAATCTGGAAAATTTGTATCACGGCCTATCTGACAGTGTTGCAACAGAGCCATTCGGCGACTCCCGTTGTTCTAGTTCTGAAAAATCACTCTCAAAGAAGGCTGAGTGAAGGGCCCTCACACATTGTTCTGCTTCGTTGTCATTTACTATCAACGAGATGTTAACCTGATTATATGGTTGAAACGGAAACAAAGTTAAACAGGTACAACAATGGTCTAAATATACAAAAGTAATGATACAAATACATCTGTGCACAACACAGATAATATATACGAAATAATAAAGAGTTAACTTAACAGACCTTTGAAGCGCCTTGAGAGATCATTTGAACATTGACTCCATTAGTATGCAGAACATGAAATGCCTGCCATAATACCCAAGTATTTAGTACAAAGTTTATTTTTTATTTTTTACATAATATGTCTCTATCATATGTAAAAAAACTCAATTTATAACCATAAATAGCAAAATGGCAATACAGCACCTTCTCCAGAATCAGTGAGGACCTCTGAACATTCCCAATTAGAGAAATGATTGATCTGTGCTGAAGAAGATTGACAACAGCAATTTTCTCAAGTTCTTCCACAACATGGTCAAGTTCCTGCCCAAAAAATGTATAGGAGCTTGATGAGGATAGCAAACAGAGAAAGAACTATACGGAATCCTACCACAAAAATACTGAAGGCAGAAGCGCACATTTATTGTGAAACAAACTGGGATTATACTGCAAGATACAGGCTCAATATATCACACCAGATAATCTTCCATCAAGATACAACAACAATAATGACATGAGGTAGAGAGATTCATGCTAACACACAAATTTGCAATGCAGTTACGAACATGCGGATCTATAGTCATTATCTACGGCAAGGAAATTGTAGAATAATATAGAGCATGTCAAGTATGATGTCATACGCTTGCCTGTTGAATTAGCTCTCTGCTCCAAAGCTTTGATGGATCCAGTGTCAACGAGATACTAACTTCACTGGTAGCTACAACATCTACAGATATGCCTAAATCTTCAAATATTGAAAATACCTGCATGGAGAAAAGTAATTGAACTAGTAAACATTCAACCCCAAGTGAACAGAAAGCACTAAATCACTCTGTAACACTTTACCTTGGCAAGAAAACCAAATTGACCGAGCATGCGAGTGCTCGCAATATCCAACATAGTAACATTCCTTTTCAGAACAATGCTAGTTAGTACTGCCTGACAGTGGGAGAAGAAAAATATTAATTATTGGATCTTCTATAAAGCATCACATGTACAACACTCTGCTTCTACAAACCTTACTCATGTCTCTTGTCTTGGTGATGAGAGTGCCCGGGGCAGTACGATTGTAAGAATTCTTAACTCTAACAGGAATGTCACCCTCTCTAGCAGGTCTCATCGACTGTGGATGCAGAACCTGCAAAAGAAAATTGTCTGCTTGAGTGCACCTGAAATGATCTTATCTGCGAGAACCATGGTAGTGCAGATTTATAAAAACAAAGGCTATTTGCAATTTGCAAGCTAGTGAATCATACCACGATCAGGATCAGTCAAACAAGTAAAAGAATGACGGAATTAAATCATGGGGAAAAAAATGTTGAATACACAATTTTTTAATCTGATGCCCAGCTTATAGCTGCACCTTCAACTGAGCTCTTGGAAAATACAAGAAAATGTAAATGTAGCTTCAGGTATCTAATAGTAATGAATGAGTTCAAACCACAGCCAGACGTCAAACTGAATTTGGCTTTGTCACAAATAAGCTAAATACTAGCAGTTTCTTATCACTCAAGTCTCAACTGGGTCAGAAACCACACAGTAATGATACCTGAGCACCAAAATATGCAAGTTCAGCAGCCTCATCAAACGTTAAATATGGAACAGGTTCTGCACGTGGATAAATGTTGGGATCACACGTCAAAACACCATCAACATCCTTCCAGACCTGTAATGGATTGAAACATGGTTCTCTAAGTTGTTCGAATAAAAACTAAATGTGCAAGAAAAAGGCTAGCATCTAGCACATATTTCCAGATTTATTTGAGAAATGGCAATATCACTGTTTCACTAGCATCAGGAAACAGTACTGACCTGAATCTCTCGCAACCCCAGTGCTTTACCAATGGTTGTGGCTGTCAAATCACTGCCACCCCGTCCCAGTGTAGTCACTGCACCAGACCTCCATCCCTGCAGTAGAAAAAATAACAGCTCAAAACATACAGTAGGTTTAATCTTGTAAGACGCATGATGCAGTTAGACAGTACAAAGACCTTTCCAAGGAATCCAGTAACAATTGGAATTGCAGGATCATTGATCCAATCACCATACAAGTTCTTTGCAACAGCTGGATAAGTTGCTTCTAGAATATCCGCATTTGTGAAATCATCTGTGGTTATGAAACCAATTTCAAAGGCATCATACTGCAAAAGAAACACAGCAAGTTGCTATCACTATCAGTTCACAAGCATTAGAAATGGGATACTATATACCAAGGGAAAAATCAATGAACATACTTGGCGGGCTTTAACACCAATTTTATTCAAATATGCTGCAAAAATTCTGGTGGACATACACTCCCCAAATGAAACTAAGTAGTCTCTTGTGCGTGGAGTCAGCTCTTTCATCATAGCAATTCCCTGGAGAAGTTGCTCAAGATCTACCAAGTGTGCTGCAAATGTTTTCAATGCAAAAACAAAAAGGTCATGGTACAAGTTAACATACGTTAAACTCAAGAGGATATACTGACCCTATTTTAACCATTTTTTATGAAACGAAATTCAAGCAAAATACCCGGATGTGCAGGTTTTGCCTGTTTGTAATGGTCAGCTTAACCATTACTTGGTGAAAGTGTGACACATTGAATTTTTTAAGGATCAAGTTTTCCATAAACCTAATTAAGTTTGAACAGTAATAATAACTTGAATCTTCACAAACAAAAGTTTAAAATAACAAGGTAAAAAAGATGGATAAAAGACTTTTTTATGTTATGGGACAAAACCAAAAACAAAGGATTTCTCATAGGATAAAGCTCCTCAAGATGCAATATAGTTTTGTTTGATAGCAACATTTCCCACAAAATAGTCAAGCTGTCCAATCTCAGAGTTTTGCAGGTTTAGAGTGAAATTGGTCCTATATCAATAACTGAGACAAAGCAATTAGCTCAAAATCCTCTGCTAACAACTCCTCAGCTAATTAACCATGTGTAAATAGCTCACCAAAGATAAAATAATAGTTCAGAACAAAAGAGAAACTCACCATCAATTAAAGATTTGTCCACTCCTAGCTCATCCACAGTCCTAAATGATAATAATAATCCCAGTGAGATCAAGTTTAAAATACAAATTTGATCCTTGATGATTCAAACACAAGAAATAGATGTAGTGTCCTTGCCTGTAATGCAATTCTTTTATAAAGTTCAACTCCTCAATGCATGATGCATTAGAAACACCACAGCTAACAGCCTTCTCCCCAGCCTATTAAATTAACATATTAGAAAACAAGACCACGAGAAACACTTCTGGGATACAAAAGGGAAGATAATCATATATACCATTAAGAGCTTGTTAGTTGTCTTGCCCATTGCAGAGAGGACAATCACAGGCTTCTCCTCTGGGAAGCTGAGTATAAGGTCAGCAACCTCTCTCATCCTCACTGAGGAGGCCACAGATGATCCACCAAACTTCATCACACACGTTAACTGATTCTCAATGTCATATAGACATTCAATTTCAGTTTCATTCTTTTCAAGAACATCTAAAACTCCTCCATCACAACGGACTCTCAAAACTCCTCTGTTACAAGATTTTTTTACTCTTCCAAACAATCCACAAGTTGTAGCCACACATGTTGCCCGACCAATTCGCTGAGACCATTGAGGCTGGCAAAGTAAGGATCTCTTATAGCACACAGGGTATGAATTTTTAACACCGCATAAATGCAATGCAGCCGCCATGCTAGATCAGATAAAAACTCTGATGTTGTACCAGAATTCAAATGGATCTAAAACAGAGAAATCGACGAATGAAGTTGGAGCTTCTCACAACAATCAAAGAGCTAATCGAAATGAACAGAACTTAAATCCTCCCAGCTCGGTCCGATGAATACACTGCACATTCCAGTATTCAAAATCAATTTGCATAGCATAATGAACAAAAAAACATAGCTACTAAAAGGCAAAAACATGAAGCATTTCGTTTCTTCTACAAAAATACAGTAAAAGGAACGAAAATTAAATCTAAAACCCGAAAAGAAATTATAACCACACCTCTGATTCTAAACTATCCACCATTTTTACTACAAAACTCAATCAATAAAACATACGCAGATTCTTCCATGACAAACAGAAATCAGAAACCAGAAAAATGCATTAAAAATTACCTTCAGAACGGAACAAGAAATCGATGAAGATTCGGATTGCGTTGCTCTTCTCTCGAATCCTTCAGAAAGAGAGGTTCAATGGTCGTTAATTTGACCGCGAACCCCTGGAGCTCTGAAGGAACAAGAGAGTGCTAAACGCTAAAGCTGCTGGGAATGAAAAACCAGGCGGCGCTTCGCATTTAAAACGACTGCACAAATGTCTTCGTTTTGTACTTTTTTGTTTGTTTGTTTTTAGATAGTAATGTCGCCTCAGCCGCTGTTTGCTGTAGTTCCCGTATCCAAGTTGCGAAACCCTCGGTAAAGTAGTCAGATGTAAAATTGTTGAAATGAACGTGCGTGATTGGATGTTATTGTGATTGTTGCTGATCCAGCGGTCAAGCCGACAGGGTTCGGTCTGGATTGGCTGCCACTGCTTTGCGTTAATTTCTTTCGTTGCTTTGTGGTTGCTTAGAAGAAGAAAGGATATGGTGATGTTATTAGGTTAGATTGATTTTACATTTTATTTGTTTTATGGGCCAACATGTGGGCTTGAATGAATATAGTTTGGAATGGATTGTTTAAATAGTTCAAACATATCATTTTGACTGGATTGACCATCTTACCGGTCAAAATTATAATAGGGTCTAAGGCCTTGTTTGGTTCCTCTACTTCAAAGTCTACATAGGTAAAATGTCTATTGAGGTAGCTGAAAGTAGTTTTAATGTTTATAAAGAATCAGAGTTTTGTTTGGTAAAATAATGTCTAGAAGGAGTTTGAGAAATTTTGTATTGTTTGGTAAAATTGTCTAAAATGAGGGGTATTAATATGAAATGACCAAATCGCCCTTCATTATCCATTTGGGGGTAGTATGACATTTGGGAGTAGTAATTATCCATCTAATATGAAAATAAATTATATTATCAGATAATATAACAAACTAGG
>JAYMTF010000186.1:0-46982 GCA_036897485.1 Pelargonium nanum
TCGTTTCGGGTCGGGTCGGATTCAAAGCTCTGTATAGCCGTGGTCAAGGTTTAACTTCAAGTCGAAGCAAATCAAAGGCTTCTGCAATTGCAAATATGTAACTAAATTCATTGAAATTCATATCTTCAGATGAGAATCATATATTATATTCTTTTATTAATTAGAAATGTTGGATAAAATGAATAACATTTTTGCTTCTTGGAATTTGAATGTTGAATTTGGTATGTAGAACTTATTAGATTTGGTTCCAATGGTGTTTCTCTCTTATTATTTGTTTATCTCCATGTTAAATATGAATAATAATTTAGTTTTCATCATACATAATTCTCAATCTTTAACCACTTTCGATTGTGTGACATTAGTTCAATGATTAGTTCTCAACTTAAATACGATTGTGTAACAAATATTATTGGCCGGTAGGGATCTTTGATGTACCATTATGCATTCTACTCTTGGCAAAAACAAAAGTATTGAAACCTATAGTCATTTATATAGTGAATGTTAAACATCAAGATTCAAGAACTCTTTTTCTAAATGATCAAGAGTTAGTTAGAGGACATCAAAGAACTTGTGGAGTGGAATAACTACAAGGTCACTACTCACTAGCTCTAAGCCTTGCTCTATGACATCCAATTGCATTCTGAAATGGTCCGATTTAGGCACTGTATGTATGTCATTGAGCTGGCCCATTCTTTTCATGATGGATTTCTATATGAAGCCCAACTACATTGTGAAGGGTCCAATATTGGTAGAGGTATTTGTGCTGCTGTGAACATAGTTGTGTTTCCACAGTAAAATATGTATATTTAAAGTTGAGATCGGGTCATATTTAGTATGAGTCAATCTTTCAATATTATTTCTTGTTTTTCAAAAGGAAAACAAAATTTCAATTAAGATAAAATAATTTGAAATTTGATATGATTTGATGCTATTTAATTATCAACAAGAACAACTAAAAAGACAAATTTGTCATTAAGATTCTCAAAAAATAACTCATGTGACCAAAACTCTTGACAAAATTCCTGTATAGTTGAAATGTCTGGAAGGATGGACCAACTTCTCTGCTAACCAAACAACAGTGTGCTTGTATGTGTATGCACATTTTGATATCTATGCCTCTCCAACAAGCCCTCATGAAACCTATTGTTTGATTCTGTTGACTCTCTTTTTTCTTTCTTCTTTTTGCGCCCCTAATGGCTAATGAGCTTCAATATTAAAGATGGATGGAGTTATTTGACTAAGTCAATTCTAACCATTAATTTAATGCCTTAATGTGTACAGTATTGAATATTCTTAAACATAAGTAAGTTTGGAAATCCCATTAACAATGCAAATTTTCTAAACATTGTAGTAAACAAATAGGACAGGATAAGGACCTGTTGGCCCATTTGACCCATTTTGCCTTGCACTTCACAATAAAACTTGCCCTCTCTACTACCTCCAACAATTAGAAAGTGCAAAACAAAGTAGCATATACCAAACCAAATCAATCTATTTACAAAAACAAGAAAATCCTAGTTTTCAGCTCCCTCTCACAACAAGACTCACCTCACCATCTCACCAACTCTTCTTACTTCCGATACTTCCAACCCAACCGTCCCTCGCTTCCTCCGCCTTCTCTTCTCTATATCTTCTCTTCCTCTATCTCCACACTCTCTGATCCAACTTCAACTCCAAATCCTCTCCACCATGGGCTCACTCTCTTCCCCCCCTCCCCCCCTCGCCAACCGCCGCATTTACGCCACGTTTTGCACCAAAGAACCGTCCCCGAACCCGAACATATCCAACTGGATAGAGTGCTACGACCCTTCGCATAACGAATGGTGTCGCGTTAGCCGGATCCCGGGGTTGCTCGAAAACCAAGTGCTCAAGGGCTTTTCCATGGTTTCTTTAGGTGACTTCATCATCATCATCGGCGGGCGGCTTTGCCAGAAGATCTTGACTCATAACGATCGAGACGATGTCATAGAAGTTGACTTAGAGGTCTTACCTTGGGTGCTACGTTACAATGTATCCGAAGACTCGTGGTCTAATTGTGCCCCGCTCAACATCCCAAGATTCGACTTCGCGTGCGTTGTGCATGACGACAAGATCTGCGTGGCAGGTGGACAGTCCACGCTGGCAGGTGGGAGAGGGATATCCTCCACTGAAGTGTATGACATGGCCCTCAACGAGTGGAAGGCCCTTCCCGACATGAACATGTTGAGATACAAGTGTGTGGGGGTGACGTGGCAAGGGAAGATCCACGTTGTCGGGGGGTTCGCGGAGAGAGTGGACAAAGACGGAGAGCTGAGGTGGAACACGATGGAGAGAAGCTCTGCGGAGATATATGATCCGGAACGTGCCACGTGGGATCTTATGGTGGGGATGTGGCAGCTCGATGTGCCACCTAACCAAATAGTGGCGGTGGAGGGGAAGCTGTTTAGCTCCGGCGATTGCTTAAATGCTTGGAAAGGTCACATTGAGTGTTACGATGGGAAGCTGTGGAATATAGTTGACGGGTCGTATTTACAGACCATGTCGTCGCCGACAACGTTGGAGGAGTGGTCACCTGGGAACCAACGTGTGTACCTTACGATGGCGCCAATTGGGACTGACTTGTACTTTTTGGCTGGTTAACGAATGCCAGGGGGGACGTCGAGAATGAAGTCGTTTATCCACGTGTTCGACACGTCGGAAAATAGTAAAGGTTGGACGAGATATGAGCCGACAATAGAGGAGGGAGAGAAACAGCTGTGCAGCCACTGCTGCGTGGTTGCGCAAGTGTCGTGAATTATATATGGAGTACCGAGCTATATGGTTGAAGCTTGGGAAACAGTTTCTATAGTTTCGTTCTCTGTGAGAAAAAAAGAAAAAAGAAAAGAGTTTACTTGTGAAACATTAGTTAATATACAACTAAATTCATTATGTTAGTGCAAATCTTTCGTACTTTTTCGTCCTTAATCATTTGGGTTACATTAATAATTTTAATTATGCAATTGATTGTGTGTTCTACAGTTGGTATGAGATTTGACTTTTAACAAAAAAAATGTGATTAGCGAGAAATTTTGAGAGGAATATATAATCTCTCATCAAACGTACGTGGCTACGAATTAGTGAGGGATTGTAGTCCCTCGCTAATACAACTCCCAAAAATTTTTAGTGAGAAAATGGAAAAAATAGTTCTGCGAGATATTTTTTTCACTGCTTATTCGCAATGTTTGTGAGGAACATTTGTTCGCTAGACTAGCAAATTTTGCGAGAGCAAGCAATTGGAGAAGACGAGTGTGGACCCATATACGGCTCGAACCTCTGGGTAACAAGTGTCACTGTTAGCGTGCTTACAAGCATTGTCACTGGCACAGCCTTAGTTGTTGATATTAATTTTCTTAATTCTTAATTTTTTCATAATAAAAATAAGAACACTCATTTTAAGACTAGAAAATAAATATTAGTAGAAAGTAAAAACATACAGGTAATATTATATGAATTGAGGAGGTGAGTGAACCTACCCAAGTGAGTGATGTTGTATACATATATAATCGAAAGGGCTCTGTTTTCAACCTTGAAAACTCACATTCCAAGGCTCCTCTACCCTACTTTCACTTTCATTTCTCTCTCTCAAACTCGCCTTTTCTTTGTTTATGTTTTTCAAGCACCACTCTTGTTTCTCTTTCGGAAGCCATAGCCATAGCCACAGCCAAGATTTGACCACAGAACAAGCACCATGAAAATCTGCCGAAGCAGCTGCAACTTTGGTCTCCATCGTTTATAGAGTGCAAGAGCAAAAGTCTTTCTTTTTAAACAGTCAACTAGTTCGTTTCATCACAGAAATTAATGGGAGGCCATGAAGATAGGTCGTGGGGAATAGCAGCAACGCCCATTGTCGCTCCGGTGCTGAATAATGCGGAGAGAGACGAGCACTGGAGACACTTCGACAACTCTGTCAATGCGGTGTCGTTTGGCTTCGTCGCCACCGCCATCCTCATCTCAATGTTCCTCATCATGGCCATCTTCGAAAGGTTTCTCCGCCCCAGATCACACCCTCCCGGCGGCCGCCACCACCGCCACCTCGACCTCGAGTCCCAGATGGTCTTCACCGGCAAGCTTGACTACCCATCTCCCAAAGTATGCTCTGTTTCTCTCTGTTTCTTCACATTATGTTCACTGTTTCTTGAACCAAAAACACAACCCAACTCTGAAATTTACTTCCTTTTTGCGTTTACTCTGTGGTTTTAGGTTCTTTCATTTGTGGGTTAATGGAAAAATCTGCAAAAATGGAAATCAGAAACAGAACCCCCATTTTTGTTATGCTCTGTTCACTTTTTTGTGTCTTTTACTCTTTTCTTTTTCTTTTTTCTGTTACCTCCAGAAATGGCAATGAGTATACCCTGTCATCATGATTGTGACTCTTCCTTTACTTTCTTCCTCTCTGTAATTATAGCTTATTTTGACTGGTCACTATTTTGCCAAATTTACATTTTACATGTAAATTTTCCCCTAACTAAACATTTTCTTTTGTAATATTTAAGACCTACATTACACAAAAATTCATATGTCAATTGTCAAACTCACAGTAGTGAAACACCATTGATCCAAAATGCACAAATGTTATCAGAATAAAGGATAAAGAACTTTGGAATATGTATTAGTGCTAACCAAAGAAGTATTTGATCTTTTTAATTAGTGCTAATTGTAGATTTAATTTAACTTGTCATCATAATGATAACACATGCATATCCCATGTGTATACAGTATATATATTTGGTGATGATGGTTAGGTTCTTAGGTTGATCTTTGCAACATTTAAGATTTTAGGTGTCATTAAGAGTTGGTGGCTTGATTTATGGACAGTTCATGATTAATAAA
Source organism: Pelargonium nanum (assembly GCA_036897485.1). Classification (NCBI taxonomy): domain Eukaryota; kingdom Viridiplantae; phylum Streptophyta; class Magnoliopsida; order Geraniales; family Geraniaceae; genus Pelargonium; species Pelargonium nanum. The sequence goes on from JAYMTF010000186.1 coordinate 4,849, forward strand.
AGCCTAATTATTCATAATCCCCATGGAATGTGACTGTGTTTGTTTGGAGTTTCTGTAGTGGGTCTCATTATGTATTGTTGCGTTGTTATTAATAATATTGTAGTAGTTGTTGTTGTTATGCGGTAAATATAATATTACATCGGCACCTTAACGCAACCTTATTTGATTATGAATTCATAATCTTGGAATAATGGCACTCTCAGTGTTTTAATAAAGTGATAATACTTATAGTATCATGTCTTCTTTTCTTTCTTTTTTTGCTTAAATTTGTAATGTTCTTGCTTTTCGTTATGTTCACCTAATTTATCTATCATCATCGTGCTCATTTTATTTTGTCTCGCGAAGTTCTATATCGTTTGTTATCTTCTGTTTTCTCATTTTCTGCGTTTCTTAATTTGTTTCCTCAAAATTATTATACAGTAAATGACAAGTTTCATATACTGGTTTTGTACCCATATGTATACATAAAACTAGTTAGAGAAACATACAACTAATGGCTTGTCTGAATCTATATGTCATTCGCATGTGTACCAAAAGATCATGCATTAGTTTCTTTAGGATTACTAAGAAACAGCACAGGCTGATCATATTGTTTGACTGTCACATGATTCCTCAATAATCATGTCAGCCCAACCGATCACATGAAATTAGTATTAACGACAGCGGTCCAGATTTTATGCTATGGTTGCTTGTTGCTTAAGAAGCAAGTGCATCACTTTTTTCAACAGTTCACCAGCTTAGCTGCTCTTAATTGTGAATTTTTTTAATCATCAACTTAGCAAACCTTGACAATTGACTCTTGTATATTGTCAGCTAGTAGCATTGGTCTTGCACATTTTTCAACTCCTATGTTGTCGTTTCCATGGATAGATTCTTGATTCATGATAAGAGATTTTATATAATCTCTAGACGGGTTTTGTTGAAGTAGGTATTGGGTTCTTGCTGATAAGGAATAATTCTTATTTCTACCTCGATCCTCCACTACTGTTTCTTGTCCTATTCTTGTATCCTAAACTGTTAAAAGCAAGCTACGCCTAGTTACCTACCTTTGTTAGTCATAGAATTTACATTACTGAGTGTGCATTTGGTAGCAAAGTCTTTGCATCTCCATGCATCTATTGCCACATACCAACTCGTATCACATAAATTGCCTTCTCTTAACTTTTTTCAGTGATCATATAGCTTTTCTGATGCAAAGTTGGCATCAAAATAACTATTACTTTACTGGCAGCATAATCTATGATTTACATGTACTTGTCCTCAAATCTTCAATATTCCTTTTCAAATGACCAATGAATTGGAGTGGGTGATTTGTGCATGTTTATATAAAGCTCTAGAATCTGGATTGACTAGTGGATTACTATATTAGTGAAAAAAGGAGTCATTGCCTGTTTTCACAATATGCTATCTGTTGATTTACCTGTTTATAGTATTGTTGAGATTTTCTTGTAGATGTGTATCGTTTTGATTGTATGGTTGGTCTTATAGTTGATTAATTTTTCTTGATTTGTTCCTGCAGATGACAGTTTACGCAAGAGGTGTATCAGTCTTGATGCCTGGTGAGGAAGTGCCTACCTTCATTGCACACCCTACTCCTGCACCTGCACCTGCACCTGCACCGTGTCCTCCAGAGCGCATCTCGTGGCCCCTCCATCAACATAACCAGTATAGAGATCATCTTCCTTCTTCAAGCTTGGATCAAAGTTAAAATCTAACATCACCCAGAAGAATAAATTCATAGTCAAACACATTGATTGGGGTTTTCCAAAATACCACCATCTGTGCACCTTAGACATAGAACCACATGGAGCAACAAAATGAGGCCCAAACAGAGAGATATGTGCATTTTTTTGTGTAATGTGTATATTGGTATTTGATGGAGTGCAGCAAGTAGGCTTTGCCTCTGAACTTTTTGTTTAGAGCCTCTTTGATCTATCTATGCTTTGAGGTTCATATTCTACTGAATGAATATGAAACCTTAATTTACAGTTAGAGACATTACTTTGTTGTCCCTTTGAGTACAGGTTCCAATTTTCATGTCAAGAATTGGGACCCTAATCAATCAACACTGTCCAAGTTCCTACTCACCAGCTTCTACAACCTAAACAGGAAGTTTCTTGACTTGGTGTATGGTCAAACACCAAGGAGACAGTACATTACTGGCCTTTGGAAGACAAATTCACTCCTTTTTCCAGGACAACAATGAAATTGCAACAAGTCATCACATTTGAGCTTCATACATTAAATTGTTAGGATGGATATTTGGTTCATATTGTCAGTATCAAAATTAAAGAATCTAAGTCAAAACTGGAAGATGTTTCAAGGAAATCATTGTAGCAAAGATGAAACTGACCCTTTACTTGAGCCCTTTTCTTGGACATTCTGACCATCACTTTCTCAACAAGAGTCCAATATTTTCCTGGCATGCAAACAGAAGTTAGGAAAAATGACATCCCAAGAAATTTCCTTACAACTGTAATGAGCCAAATTGCAAGAATCATAAATTCCATGTCCTTGAGTTGGAGTAGACAAAAGTGTGTGCATGTCCACAGCAGCAGCTCCAAGGAAATGAAAACAAGCCTCTTGTCCTCCTACCCAAGAAAAGGAAGAGAAGACAAGAAAATAGAAGGTACCTAATTCCTAGGTACATTTCCATTTTGCCCATCCCTAAACACATGTTATGTTACCAATCTCAATATATCACCAGAAACTAAAAAATTCCCACTATATGATCATGAAAGAAGATAAACAAGGAGGTGATTTCTTAACATACATTCAACAATAAAACATTCTTTATGATATCAATTCCAAGCTTTTTCATTTGTTCAATCCAAATTTGTAAAATTTATCATTTAGATATATTGAACATAAAGCATAATTAACAGACAAATTAGACATTTCAAGAGTAGATTCAAACCCAAAATTTACAGAAAGATAAAGCATTCCAGTGAAACTTGCGGATTTTCAAGAGACTCATTCCCCTGCTCCTGTGAAACGACACCGTTTGGACTCTCTTCCTTCTTGCTCTGGCTCTGTCTTTCCACAGCACCAACATTCTGCGACCTGCCACCGGCTTTTCCAGTTTGCTTCATTGGGCTTCTCCCCGTGCCTCCTCGACCCCCACCACCGGCCGCTCTTGTAACCGGTGACCTCGACCGCCGTCCAGATCCCTCTCCAGGATCTCGCCGGACCCCACTGTACCCTGCATTCTGCTGCCAAGTCCTCGACTGCGCCGCCGCGCGAGCTGACCTCGCCGCAACCTGTCCTCTCTTCTCCGGTGACGGATCGGTCCTTCTCGCTGGCGACTTCGGGACCCGCTCCCCGGCGTAGGGGCGCTTCCTGGGGATCTTCGCCGGAGATCGGCTGATCCTCTGAGCTACCTCGCTGCTGGGCTTGCTCACGACCTCGTCGTCCCTCTTCTCCGTGAAAGTCGTGGCCGTGGAGAAGCTCTCGCTGACGCTGCACATCTCGGAGACCTGAGAGTGAGACACCTCCGAAAGGCTACACATTTCCGAAACCTGGGACCGAGACACCTCCTGAACTACCTCCTCTAGCTTCTCAGCTTGAAGCTTCGCTTCGATTTTCTCTTCCCCAATAACGGGCATTTTGTGGGTCTGGTCGTCGGCTTCTGGGAGGAGCTTGGGAAGAGAAATTTCGGAGAGGACTTCTTTGACATACTCGTGTTCGAGGGAAGGAGGTGGGGCTCGGTCGTCGACGGCGGATCCGGCTGTCGGCGGCTTGGGGTGGAGGTTGGGGCCGTCGTACGGAGGATGTGGGGGTGGTGCAGCTCTAACGGCGGGGGTGCTGAAGCAGCAACCCATTTGGATTTGGAGCGTGAAAGTGAAGATTTTGATTAGAAAGAGCAGTGGTGGTGTGGAGGAGAAAATTGCATGGTGGGGTTTTTGAAAACTTGGAAGCTCCAAAAAGTAGAAATGTAGTGTTTGGAGTGTTTTGGCGGCTGGATTGTGGTGGTTGCAGCCTTGCAGGTGGAGATGTGGAAAGGTGAAGGAGAAAACAGAGAATGGCTGTGTATGTTTTAGGGGCAATGAGCAGTAGCAAAGAACCAAGCTGTATATGTATATATATAATATGTGTATGAGACCTGTGAGTTGCCTAAAGAGATGTTTCCGCACATTTATGATCAATGCGGTATGGTATGGCTTTAAATTTATGGCCTAGGATTTAGGTCATGTTTCATTCTTTAATTTAATTTCAGACTATTATTGTCACATTTATTATATAAATAATTGTTACTTAAGCAAAGAATTTTATTTAAAATGCTCTTTACAATAGTGAAATTTCGATTGAATTCCTTAAAAAAAATTAAAATAAGTATCACAATGGATGAATTTGAATTAAAATGAGATCCATTTTAGAGGGAGAGAATGGAGCTTGTAAAAGCCTCCACCGTTTTAGGTAATGCACATATTAGTGTCCAAATAAAGCAAGACATTGTGGTGGTGGTCTAGTGAGGCAGGATCTTGAAGGCCTCTTGCGTGAGCCAAGTGTTGTGGAGCTCCTTGTGGGAGTCTTGATGCTTCTAGGGGAAGCTTAGTTTGATGGTCTTCCTTGGACTCTTTGGTGCTCCTTGTGGGAGCTAAGTGTTGGATCACCCAGAGTTGGGTCTTTCAAGACCGAATGTTCCAAAGTTGAGACTTTCGCGTTGAGTTCTTCATAGTATCTCACTAACTCATGCGGAGAGCATTGTTCGGATGCGGGGTGCATTGAATGACTGGACGGGAGAGATTAGTGTGCACGTTTTAGGAGGTTGTGTGTCATGTCATGTTCGTGTGGTCAGTCGATCATGTGCAATTTCAAATTTGCAGCATTTTTTAGTGATTTTCTTGTTTTCTTTTTACCAATGGTCGATGTAATGAAGTTTTGAGAACCCAATATTTCACTATCATCAAGAATATATATTTTTGAAAACTAGTTTTTGGTGTAGTGATGGATGCAATACTAGCATCTCGAAAAACCATTCTCTTTACTGCAGTAACATGAACGAAGTAAAGAAGATAATTTAAATGACAGGGCAAACAGATATATGGAGAAAATTTGGATACCCATACCCAAAGACAAAAGGAGACAGATTGGATGTATGATGATTGAAGATTGAGCCTACATGACCAATCACAAATTTGCAAAACCTTCTTTGCTGGGGGTGGGAGCCTTGGCACAACTCAAATGTTTGACCCACACCACACCACACCACATTGCTGCTTTGCAAATGCAAGTGGAGCCATCTAATCCATTTTCTTGTATATTTTATTGAAGATGGGGTCTTTGTAACATTAACACAAAATCAAGGATGGCAAGGAAAACTTGGAAGCATGGAAGTCCCACTGCAATTATTTGAGAACTGTGTGTGTTTAATATGAAACTGAAAACCCAACAGAGAGAATCCCAATACTACTGTGGTGTCCACACTGGACCACACTCCTTATTGGCTATTGCAACATTAACACAGACTAGAGATTGTGTTTTTAGCACCAAACTGCTATCAAAATTAAATGTGATATGGGACCATCAATGTAACAATAGCTGCCAACCAGTGAAACTGTATGAACACATAGAATGGAAAGTCATCAAATGTTTATTGGCTTCATTATTGTTCCAAGAAAAAGCAGTTACAGAAAGAGACCTCAATGAAAGGCAGCCAAAGAATAATTACAACAAATTAGATATACAGATGTAACATAGTACAATCAACATTATGATTGGGTAATATAAAATAAAACAGAAAAGCTTGCTTGCTTGCTCCAATTGAGCTTCAGCCGACTAATGTGCTTATGACGTCGTAGAAAAGGGGGACACATGAAGAAAAATATCATTCCTTAAGAAATTGGATGTGGCGAAGATGATGCAGACCGGTCTGCTTCTATCATGGATTTGATATAGAATTCACCTGCCTTGTATGATGACCTGACCATGGGACCAGATGCCACATAGCGGAATCCCTGCCTCATCCAAGTATTATAATAATTAACAACCCACATCATTTTAAGAATCACGTAACAAAAGGAAAATAAATGCAAAGCGCATGCTTCAATGATACAAGTTTTAGGACAAATGATGGTCTAAGCACATAACATCATTAGGTGGGAAAGCAATGAATAATCAATATGATCCGATGATACTCTCATGCATCAAGATAATATACATGCAATGACAGATTCATGTCAGTGAGATACAATATAGATATACATCATCCAATAATCACTGGGCTACATGATGCTATCATGGCACAGAAAGGTGGTGCAGAATAAGGGCAACAAGCAATAGATTACTTAAGCCAAGACACTTGCTATTAATATTTATATTTTGAAGGACCACTGGACAGCAATGAAAACAATAGAAAAGTTGAGGATAGACTAGTAAACTAGATTTGAGGATTTGCCTTGCAAAGTAAACATAGTGAAGTGGTTACAACTTACAAGTTTATAGGGACTGTTTTAAATTTTTAATGGACTAAAAAATGCAAAATAAGAGAGTGGGAGAAGATGAGAAGCTAAGCAACCATGCCTTCTATATTCAAAGAACATTTGATAATTCTATTTTCTAAGTTTCGTCATGAACTACATATATACAAGTTTACACTCTTGTCCAATCAAAACTAGGACCTGAAAGTGGAAACCTCATCATAAAATTATGAGCACTACAAGAAAGCCTGACATGTTAATAAGCAGAATACTCCTATAAGACCAAAACAAGATTCTGAAGAACTTTGGCCAAACAGTTGAGTCTACCACCAAGAGCAAAATGTCTACCACTCTCAATTTGGGAAGTCATTTCACCATAAACTCCAACAAAAACCACATGGACCTAACACACATTAGACATCCTACAGATTACAACTCCAAAATTTCTAACACAGTTGTATCTTTAGATCAGGATGAAAGCTAAGATCTGCAACTCAGTTAAACAGATCTCTAAAACATGAATGTACCACGAGTTGAAAATTCAGTTTCCCATAATGCTAAGATTTGATACATTACAATGAGTTTAGATATAGTGCTTCATGAACCAAGTAAAATAGAGTAACAGTCAAAACTGGTATGTTTACGTGGTAGTATTATGGATGAACAAAAGAGTCTCAATAGCTGAGAAAGCAAAACTAAGTTCATAACATTTGGGAAAAGGAGAAAGGGAAAGTGGGAGGTTTTAGAGTTGATGTCTATTCATTTGCTAGTCCATATTTATTGATCGTAGTGTGTATTTATCTCTCTCACACCAATTCCAGAACATAAATCATTTAAACTCAAAGAGAAGTTGACCAAACAAGTCATGCATGGAACATAAAACCAAAAGGTCATAATAAAAAATTCAAAACTAAAAGGCCAGAACTTACCATTTCCATTCCAAGAGTCTTGTACCTCTCAAAAGCCTCAGGGGTAATGTATTCAGATACTGGCATATGACGCTTTGATGGTCTCATATATTGGCCAAATGTCATCACATCAACACCAGCTGCCCTCACTTTTTCCATGGTGCTCACTACTTGATCAGGTGTTTCTCCACAGCCTAACATTATCGAGGTCTTGGTAAGTATACCTGCTGGTGCATAGTCCTTGGCCATCATAAGAACATCTAAAGATTGCTTAAAATTAGCACGGTGGTCCCGCACAGCACTCTGAAGCTCTTCCACTGTCTCAATATTGTGAGCAAAGACATCTAGTCCGGATTTTGCAACTTTCTCTACACATCCAGAATCTCCCCGGAAATCAGGAACTGCACAAGCAACATTCAAAGAGCATGTTAATATATACTATTAAAAAATACTGGAAAAAATAAATAAATATGGTCAGAAGGTCTAGAGTCATATTGTACCAAATAGTGTTAATTTTTTTTAACCAGCTCAAAATATACAAAGCACGGTCATATACACATGACTCTAAACTGAACCATGGCCACTAGCCCGAGTAGAACAAATTAAAATTTTATAAATACATATCTGGGGCTTTGGCCTTTGTTTTATCGTGACCTCTTACCAAATACAATAGTTGCAACCACATATGGCCTTTCTCAACATCTTATAGATATTTTTCCATAGCCTTCTATCGAACCAACGTGCAACAACATAGGCTAATTACGCATAAATGTTAACAAAGACTTAAGTAGGAATGCTCTGGATAGAAAGTGGACGGGAAAAGAATACAGTGCATGCTCTACAAACCAACCAATCTATGGGTTTCAAATGGATGACTAAGCTAATAACTATATATCTGTGAACTTTGAACTTTGAACAATAGCTCAACCAAGGACTCAAGATTTACCAAATTATGCCAATTCTTGCTAGCATAATGAAAACAGTAAACACATCATCATCTGCACTGTCTAACAGATTGTACTCAAGCCAACGGTCAAATTAATAGATAACCCTTCTTCAAATCTACTTAAAAGTACAAGCAGACCTATATATATGGAAATCCATAGACAACAATTTATCCAAATACAGTAGAAATACAACTGCTCATACCCAAGGCCTCTATTAGGATATTAGGCTTCAAGATCTTTAACTTCTGCACCGTCTCAGCAAAATGTCCACTTCCTTGATCAGATAAATCGTCTCTGTCAACACTAGTAATCACAATGTAATCCAAACCCCACGATGCAATTGCCTCAGCCACATTAGATGGTTCATTTGGGTCAGGTGGAGGAGGAGTACGCGACGTCTTCACATTGCAGAATCTAATATTAAAATAATCTACATTAAATAACAGTAAATCCAATCCAATTTGATGCATCAACTCTTAGCTCATCAACTTCAACCACAAAACTCGAATATACAACTATAAAAAACAATCTTGGCACACTAATTACACTACGCCACTGCTAAACAAAGAGGTACAGAACATGTACTTTCAACAACAGACGCTGCACGTATGTGGAAAAGCTAATACTCTCTCTGTCTCAAAATGAGTGCCCACTTTCGTATATTCGTAAAGATTAAGGACAAGTTAGTTATAGTTATATTTCCCCCCTTTTACGCCCATGTGCCATGTGCTCTTGTTGTAACAAGCTCAAGGGATTCTAACTAAATTATCTTACGAATATTGTTGGTAATTAATGCATAACTAACTAACAAAAACAGAAAGTTGAGACTCATTTTCAAACAGAGTTCTGATAAAGTGGACACTCATGTTGAGACGGAAGGAATGTATAATGATTTTACAAGAGTTACATCCAAAAGCTCAAAATTTACTTTTTATTTTGGGCTCTACTACTAAAATGGCAGTTCTGCTCATCTATTTTACTTCTTCAATCCCAAATGAGTGTTAGTTAGGGTTGCACATTTCCTCTTGTATCCCATGGACATGTGTCATAACAAACTCGAATGACATTAACTAATTTATTATAGGGATATTATTGGTAACTTATGCATAACTAACTTCCTTAAAAGAAAATCAGAACACATGAGTTGGGACAAAAATGCAAGAAAAACAGGATACTTGTGTCGGGACAAAAATGTAAGAAAAATAGGGCACTCGTTTTGGGATGGAAGGAGTAATAATTTACAAGAATTACATCCAAAAGCTCAAATTTTACTTTTTATTTCTGCGGTCTACTACTACAGTGGCAGTTCTGCTCACCAATTTTATCATGCACACAGCATACCTTTAAGGCTTTAACAGAATGCATAACTGTGAATGTGAATCACAAAAGCATGCCAAAAAGCATTATACTCCAATGATCAAATGCCTAATCTATTATAGCAAATTTCACAATCAAAACATGTCCTATCAAACCACAAGACCTCCACTTTCAGCTAAACTGCACCTAGATAAAGTCACAATATAAACCTTACATTTCTAATTAAAATTACCACACAGCACAAGTCCAATCTATTCACTACAATTGCTTCAATCACCAAAAACCAGCTCAAATATATCAACCTCAAATCCAACAGAAAAATGAAAAAAAAAAAATCAACATGTCATGTTTGTGTTGACTCATACAACAAATATTTGACCTATAACACGACGCGAACACAACACAACACAACAAGTTTACTTGAATTGTCAGCTCTAATGCGAATCATAGAAGCATGTCAAGATGTATTATACTCAAATGACCAAATAATTAATCTTCTATAGCAACTTTCACAGTCAAAACATGTCCTATCAACTCCATTATCAGTCCAACAGCACCTAGCTTAAGTTACAAGCTAAAGCTTATATTTCTAATCACAATCACTACACTGCACAAGTCCAATCTATTCACTACAATTGCTTCAATCACCATAAACTAGCTCAAATCAACCTCAATTCCAACAGAAAAAAAAAATCAACAAATAACCAAATCCAACAACAAACAAACCTGCAACCTCTAGTGCAAGTATCACCGAGAATCATGATCGTGGCCGTGGCAGTCCCGGTCTCGCCTCCAGACCAGCACTCTCCGAGGTTAGGGCACTTGGCCTCCTCGCAGACCGTGTGGAGCTTCAATTCGCGGAGCTTCTTCTTGATCTGGACATACTTCTCGCCTCCAGGGACCGCCTCCTTCATCCATTTCGGCTTCGGGAGCGGCTTCTTCTTCGTGCCGACCTCGACGGAGTACGAATTGCTGGATTGGAGCTCGACGAAGTCGGAGAGAGTTGGAGACTCCGCGGCGAGGCGGGCGCGGAGGCCGGCGAGAGTTTGGGGGAATTGTGGATCGGCGGCGGTGGTGGTGGCGGCGGTGACGGTGGAGGAGAAGGGCCTGGTGGCGGTGGATTTGAGGGCGTGAGAGAGAGCTCGGAATCGGAATTGCATGGTGGTTCCGTTTCTCGGCGACTGAGAGAAGAACCAGAAATTGGAGGATTTGGGTCTGTTTTGTGCGTTGTTTTGGTTCGTTGGTTTGGGTAGTTGGTGAGTTTTGAGAAATTATGAAAATGTTCTATTTTGGACCCGTAACTATTTATTTTGTTATAGATTGAATTTCATATATTTTTGTTTTTTTAATTTAGTCCCTAAATTATAGGGGTGTTCAAGAAACCGATCCGCACCGCTCAAACCAAACCAATAGAGCTCATAGTGGTATGAATTTTTATCAAACTGTAGTTAGCAGTTTATTGAGCGGTATAAAAAAATTTCAAACCGCTTATTTTTTAATTTAGTCCCTAAAATTATAGGAGTGTTTAAAAAACCGATCTGCACCGCTCAAACCAAACCAATAGAGCTCATAGCGGTATGAATTTTTATCAAACTATAGTTAGCAGTTTATTGAGCGGTATAAAAAAATTTCAAACCGCTCAAACCAAACCGACCGCGACACTCACAGTAGCATTGTAGTACAATACTTTAGGCCCAATAACTCATAGATATTCATCTCAAAATAATATTCTAGTTCAATGTTTAGACAATGTGCTCCAGTGACCCAACTCATTCCCAAGCCCAATTAGTCTATTCTAAAAGAATTAAATGGTGAGAAAATAAAGGGCATTTTTGTCTTTTTCATAAACTGAGTTAACTCTATCATAACACAATACTATAAGAAAAACATATAATACTCGTGCGTTAAAAATATAATTCAGAATATTAACGAGCAAAATATGTACATTTTAGAAAAACCATTCGTGATATTCTATATAAACGACAAGTTGAATCAATCGTTTATATGATGGTGCGCAGCAATTGCACACAATCATGTGCTTACTATGTCACCTATGATGCAAAAAGTGGATATGGATAATGGCATTGGCTCATCTTCTATGGGAAAAAATAGCATGAAAATTGCTTGGAATTTTTGCACATTTTCTTTGGCATGCACTTAAAGTAACTAAACCACTTTCCTAATTGCTTACCAATGACAACAACTTTTTTGGTTGGATGCACCATGTGCAGTGCAGTGAGGTGGAAGCACAAAATATTTTCTTTCCTCCAACTTGCTCCTTTCCATTTTCCCATTTTACCCCCATTCTCAAGCCCTAATTACCTTTCTCAATTTTCAAAAAGCTAGCAATTTGGGTTCGGGTTCAGAATGTCTAACTCGAGATAGGTATTGGTTGTGGTTTTTTTCATCAAGTGTCGGGTTTTACATGTACAATGTGTGGATTTGTACGAATTTGTCTGACTCAACATTTGATCGGATATGCAACTCCAACTTACGAAAAATGTGGAATCAGATTTCAAGTTGCTGGTTGTGGATATAGTCAAATTCGGATTTTATGTGTAAAGTATGTAGGTTACTTCCACCGCCCCGCAATTCCCACACAATAAATTTGACCCACCCCCAAAATTGACCGGGTTCATTATACGTGACTCAAACTCACAAAAATGCGGATCAATTTTTTAGTACCCGTGAATTTGAATTCATATTGTTAGCTCTATTTGTTACCATCTTTAAGAACGGCCACACAAACACAAGATCAACATGTAAAGAGGTGGTGAGTAGCGGGTTCGTGTTGGAAATGTCTAATTTGATTACTACTCAAAATTGATGAGGAATTTAAATTTCTTTTGTGTGTAAATGTGTGGCTTTTTTCGATCTGACTCGAAAATTGTTGGTACACGCATCCAAACGATAAACTCTATTTCCAACTCTTTTTAGAAAAGCCACCACAAGTCAAGAATGGTGATTAATAGCTGTTTTTGTCCATAGTTTCAAAGTTCAAACTTTGGGTGCAAGACAGTACTAAAAGTGCATAGAATTTTTCTATCCTTTTTAGTCAAAAATAAACTATTTTTTGGTTTACATCCTTTATAACTAACTAATATATATATAAAAAATAAAAAAAATGAAAAACTAACTAACTAAAATGGATTAGCCTATAATAAGAACCAAACATGTGTGACCTATAGTTGGCAAATTAGGTCCGAACTCACACCCAAAACCGACCACGTTTATTCAAGCTCGTGTCGAATAGAAAAGACATGATTAAACTTTATTTTAGCAAATCCAAACATTTTACATGCAAAACCCGATTTGATGCACACTAGAAATGAAATATATGTTGAAGTGGGTGATGAGTCCCACATCGGATAAATATAAAATGGAGTGGCAACATATAATGGTGCAAGTGAAACCCTACTATTAAGGTTGACCTTTTAGTATGGAAAGCACAAGCCATTGTATGTAGCCCAATATTGAAATTTAACAAAAAAATAAACTTTAATATAACATGAGTTACATACATATTTGAGCATAAATTTGTCATTGTAATAATAATTGTGTTTTATAAGCTGTGTTACTAATGAGTAAGAAGTGAAAATGACATAATTTGGACTAGTTTGATGTGAAAATTTGGGAATTATTGCCTTGTGCTTGTCATTCATGTGACAAACATTGCAGCCCATACCAACCAAAATTTGTTGGCTCAGCAAAGTGGTCCTCACCTTTCAACTCTAAGAATTTGCAGATTCTTTTTGGTTATTGACTATACTATTTTATGTATCATTTTGTTATATGTAAATTACATGGACCTTCAAGAGCCTTTAGAATTCAAAAGACTTGTTATTCGGAAAGAGTTGATTCAGAGAAAGACATGTTTAGTGTGTCGTCATTAGGTCAACCGCGCTAGCAATGATTACGACTTTGAAGAAGTCGTGGCCGGGTGGCAGCTGTATGGGGCTAGTGTTGGAAGATTGATTAGCACTGGCTAGTTCTTTCGATAGTATTCTGCTCCCTTTTGTTGGTCGGTCTGAGAATTATTGTTTCCGCATTAGCTAGAGTAGATGTTTATGATCAGATGCATGACCTTGGGATGTTTCTTATCCCCGATGTGTATCTTGTCTTTGTTGATAACAAATGAAATATCGTTTTGCTTTCTAAGCAAAGTTATATGTACTTTTCTTCGCACCGATAAGTATATAGTACAAATTCGTTGATAAATATACGAAAACATATTATTTCTTAGTTACGAGTTTCTTTTTTACCATCATACTTACCAAAAAGCTACATAAATTTGTAAATAATTATAGGACTAACCAAATAATTTCATGAGAGCCTAACAGAGCCAAACAACAATAGATATAATGATAAATATTAGGGCATCCATTTTGACTTCATGCACTAAATTAATAGCTTGTTTAGGGCAAAACTAGAAATTGGTCAGACTAAAAATATTTTATTTATTAAAGTAAGTGAAAATATTATTTTTGTCAAAAATAGACAAACTTACCGATGTGGCAGTCCACGATTGGGCGAGACTAATTTCTTAAATATATAGTAATAATTTTATATAATTTATTGTTGTGGGTGCTACCATATGATTGATAAACAATAAAACATTAGAAGGAAAGAAAGATACATTTTGTTTTATGGTTGTCTTAGAAATATTGTTTAATTGATTTCTCAACGTTGATCGTCCATAAATTACGAGTAATATTAATTGTTGTAAATATTATTAAAAATAACATACCAATTAATTATCTATGTGAATTTTTGAGATATTGTTCTCAAATAAATATAATCACTAAATGCATTTAAATGGTATTAATTAACATTCATATCATACTTATATTTCGTTATGTCAAAATGAGTTGCAACAAATTTAAAACAAGACCGCGAAGATACATACACAAAATATTTATTGAATAATATTAGGAATATGTTTCATTTCGGTCCTCCGACTATTTGTTTTGTTTTGAATTGGTATGTGTTTAATATGATTTTTGTTTAATTTTGGTCTTAAGCTATAAATATTGTTCTTATTTAGTTTTAAACTATGCTATTTTGTTTTGAAATTATCTAATCACTAATGATATCATATTAGGTTGACGTGACAATTTTTCAAATTTTTATTGATGTGGCAACGACGTGTATTTCATCCAAATTTACATAAATAAGTCTTTGTTAATATTATCACTCTCATTATAAACAATAAACAATTAAATAATTGAAAAGGACCATCAAGACCAAACTTTCAAATATTATCCTCAAAGGGTTTATTTCAATTGAGACAATTAATTCCCAAAACAAGTCAACTTATTGGATAAATGATAAATCACAAGTCAAGGGTCTTTCTAATTTTGCTTTCACAAACAATGTGGTCATTTTCACACAATTGTCAATTTTTCACAAAATTTTCTCACACAAAATTCAAGCATAATAAAATAGATATGAAAAAATTTCGAGGTCAGACAAATCTGTATGAAGCTGTACAACCCATTAGTAAATTCGTAATCCAACCTGTGACATAGACCCGAAACATGAATTGCAATTTTATTTTGAACGTTCAACCCAATACAATTTTAGACTAATATCCAACTCTAACTAAATAAATAAAATTATAATATTAGTATATTATTTTCTAAAATTTTATATTTCATTAAAATGAAATTTTATTATATCACATACACATCACCTACACAAAATGTGGTACAAATATCATTTTTTTTCTTCTTCTTGAAAACAGTGATTCTGCTATGGGAAGGAGATATATATGACTCTCTCTCTGGCACTCACACACATGCACCATTGTTGCTCACTCTAGAGAGAGAAAGTGGTTGGAGAGAGAAAATAAATATAATACAAAATAATGCCATAGAGTTACAGAGTTTCACAGAACCTTTCTCTCTCTCTCTCTCTCTCTCTCTCTCTCTGTACTTTTCCACTGCTTCTTAGCCTTTTCCCATTGTTTTTCCAGCACTTTCCACACAGCCAAACACTGGTTTTTGCTGCCAAATTACACCAAAATTGCTCGGTGCAATCTTTGCTTACGTACCCATCTTCCTCTTCTTCAATGAGATTCACTGAACCTTAGCTCCTGAGCTTATTGCTGAAATTTTCACTGTAAAAAACCCACCTTTTTGTTCTGCCAAAGTTGTTGCCTTCAGAATTTGGGTTTTTCTAAGCATTTACTTGAAACCCAAATCCCAATGCTTCTTCTTCTTGAAGTGCACTCTGTAAGTTCTTTTTTTGCTTTTGCTTGTTAGATTTGGTTTGCTTGTATTTGTATATTCTAGCAATTTTTTTTGGGTATTGTTTAATTTGGTTGGTTTGTGGGTTATTATTGAGCTGTGGTGGGGTCAGTGAGTGTAGATCACTGACTGTGTTTTGTTTTGTGTTTTCAGATTGGAGGTTGTGTGTTGTTTCATTGATTGTGGTAGAGGAATATAATGAAGTTGAGATTGAGATCTGCTATGGAGTACTTGAATTTGGAGATCTATGCTCAGCTTCTAGTGGGGTTTGTGTTGATCTACACAGCTCAAGTTTCATGGGGATTCACTAACCCTGATGATGGTAAGTATGAACTTTGCATTTTTCATTTTTGAGTGTTTTAGTTGTTTGGTTACTGAGAAATTGTGGGAAAGTTTTAGGGATATCTTGTTGTGGTCAAACTAAAATTTTTGGTTTATACCACATGGTTAGGCTCTTAACAAATCAAATTGTTGAACTTTCCAACTTGAGTGGCATTGTTATGCCTAACCCAATTGCAGAAATTGTTTGTTTTGTTTCTCTCCCGAAGCTTGCGAAATTCATGTTTTTGAATTGCAGTTGTGATTTCTATTATATGTCGAAAGAATTTAGTCGCCAAATGATACTTTCTGTTGCAATTACATTGGTAGTAATAGACTTTTAGTTGTTGGATTAGGTAGTGTGAGTCTGTTTGTTTTGGAGTTTTAAATTGCAATTCTTCGCAGTTTCTTGGAGCTCTAAAAGGTTACAACTAACACATTCTTTGATTGTGACAGTTTCTGCTATTAACAGCTTGTATGTTGCGCTGGGTTCTCCTGTGCTTCCTGGGTGGATTCCTAATGGGGGAGACCCGTGTACGGAATCATGGCAAGGCGTTACATGTAACATTTCGGACATTCAAACAATGTATGTCGTATGCACTTTGACTCTACCTAATGTTTATTGCTACGGTGAACTGTTATTTCTCTTATGATTTTTTGGTTTTATAGAAAAATCAATGGTGCTAATCTGGGAGGAGAATTGGGAGCGAACTTGGGGTTGTTTGCTTCTATCATAACAATGTAAGTCTCTCTCTTTCTCTCTCTTCATAAGCATACATAATTTCAATGAGGGGCAAGAGTGACTCGGGTTATGAGGAATAAGCTTCAAACAGAATGGATTTAAGTTCAAATATCGGAGGAGAGAGTTATTCTTGAGATGGGTAGTATAGAGAATTTGGCAATGGTGATTATGCTTGTAGCATTTTGTTCATTTAGTGATGGATTGTCTAACTGGAAGAATCTTTTAGTTCATTAGGCGCAAATTGCGAAGGAAGTGTGAGGTGCCCCCGTCCTTATGTCAAGCTTTTTTGTCCCCGTTTACTTCATGTAGTTTTTACCTAATCATTTTCAGTGGATATGTTTGTGAATAATTCATTAACGTATTTGATGTTTGTGGCAGAGATCTAAGCAGTAACAGCATTGGGGGAAATATTCCCAGCAATTTACCCGTCACCTTACAAAACCTGTATGTATTAAAGCAATAAAAATAAAAGATTATGTACTAATTATCATCATGAACTTAGCGTTTGGATTAGAATTTTTGTTCAGGAATGACAATCAAGAATGGGAATGAGAATGAGTATCTCATTGTTCACATTTGCATTAGGACTTCTTGTTCATGAGGATGGCTTTAGAATCTTATTCCCATTCCCATTCCAATTTTTTAATCCAAACGCTACCTTATTTTCTACATATCCTGATGTGAAGATGTGATGACATTTATCTGTCTTGGACAGTTTTCTTTCAGCTAATCAGTTCACCGGAAGCATCCCAACTACTTTAGCCTCTCTTCCTCAACTGCAAGCCATGTAAGCTTTTTGATCCTCTGATTTTTGCGTCGATGTTGTGGAACTGCTCATTGTAATCCCGAATTTCACGAGTTTTTGTTTTCCATGCCTTTCAGGTCTTTGAATAACAACTTCTTAACCGGAGAGATACCGGATTCCTTTCAGACGCTAACAGGATTAGTTAATCTGTAAGCCCTTATTACGAATTTCCCATCCTTTTCCTTGTGAGGTTCTTTTATTAGGCTATTAATCTAAAAGGAGCCAGTTGCTTGTGCGCAGAGACCTGTCAAGTAACAATTTGAGCGGGCAACTGCCTCCTTCTATGCAGAGTTCGGCGTCTCTGACCACTCTGTAAGCAACTTATTACAGTGAACCCATCTATTTTATTCTTGTTACATGCCTCAGTTACTGAAGTTAACTTTTTTCGGTGGCAGACACATGCAGAACAATCAATTGTCCGGGACCCTTGATGTGTTGCAGGATCTTCCCCTGAGAGATCTGTATGCTTCTCAACCACAATTTATTTAATTTCAAATGGATTGCTTGTTTAGACTCTTAAGGTTCTGGAAGCTTGTAGGACATAGCACCATATTATCGTGTTTCCTAACTATCTTTTGGCTATGCTTTGCTGATCAGGAATATAGAGAACAACCTGTTCTCTGGACCCATCCCCGAGAAGTTGCTGAGCCTTCCAACTTTCAAGTAAGAAATATAAACTACTAGCTCTTTTGTTTCTCTTATTGTTTACTTTACCTCTGAGGGAGATAGTTTTTCGATTTGCAAATAAAGAACACTTCCTTTGGGTGCGGACGAATCTCTTCCATTCTTCAAAATGTTAGAAATTCTGGTCCGACAATTCTTGATGGTCTTATGATCACTTCCTGCAAACTGCCTCGGTCACTAGGAACTAGGAATAGATTAGAATGGCAACAAAACATTTATAGGTTAGTAAACGATGGACTCCATGCACAAGGTCTCTTCAAGCAAGCAAGCTCCATCGAAGATTGGATGTCATATAATGTAGTATATAAATAATATCTTCCGGTGAACTTATTTATGGTAAAATTTCCGTGACTTCTTCTAGAATAGAAAATGACAGAGTTGTAATGACTTAATAAAAGATTTTGCATATATTTTGGTCTAGCAAGTCACTTGATTGACTTTGGACATGTAATACCAGATATCCATGATTGATTCATTTTGATTTTGTTAGTTATATATGATATTTGTCTTCGTGCTAATTGACATTCACTATCTGTGCAGAAAAGATGGCAACCCATTTAATTCTACTGTTTCACCTTTAGCTCCAACACCCATGTCCTCGCTGTCACCGCCACTGGCACCACCTTTTTTTGGAGGGGGGACATCTTCTGAAAAGACACCTCCTTCACCTACCACCGAGCAGGCTGATGGACCGTCTACATCAGAGGAATCAAAATCCGGGGGCAAATTTCTTACTACTAAAAAGATAATTTGGATATCTATTGCAGGGGTGATATTTTTTGTAATTTTGGCATTGGCTTGTCTGCTTTGTTTGCCACGGTTTAGCAGAATAAGGGAAGAAGCTGACAGCATTTCCAAGCGATATAGTATAGGTGCATACAATGCCGACAGAGAAAATCCTAGGGACAATGGACCCGCTGTCCCGCCGCGCACCCAGTTGGAGAAAGGCAAGTGGACTTCAAAATAGCCCAATTCTAACTTTCATTCAAATAATACTGACTTGTGAGATTTTTATTTTCTTATTTTTATCGGAAAATGACTTGGTGAAAGCGTTTTTGATTTTTGAACAGTTCCAAAAGAGGCAGTCATGAAGCCGAAGGAGGACTATTATGCAGAGACTAAACGATTGGGAGCTGTTCCAAGGCCTCAGAAAGAGCAAGAGAAGAACGTGCAACGAACGGCTGTAATTTCAAAGCAGGATTCCTTTGACATAGACATGAGTGGATTTGATATGATGTTGATGCCTCCGCCGCCACCACCACCTCCTCCTCCCCCACCTCCTCCACCTCCTGTTGAAAAGGTTATTGTCAGGCCAAATGTGCCCGCTGAAGTGACTACTCCTAAGCCCTCTACCAAATCTCCGCTTCCCTCCACATCTGCTAAGTCGTTCACCATCGCGGCCCTCCAGCAATATACAAATAGTTTTTCTCAGGATAATCTTATAGGGGGCGGCATGCTGGGAAGTGTTTATAGAGCGCAACTTCCTGATGGAAAGGTAAGCTTTTGTTGCTATCATGACAATTATGACTTGGACAAATTTATTATAAATTTTGTGGTTTTCCTCTGGCTCATCTTCAAAATTTATATATAAAACAATATTTTTTCTTTAAAACAAAAATGATACCTGTCAATCTCCCTCTCTGCAATGTTTGTTGACTGTATAGTCACAGGCATCAGATTTTGACATTTTGTCTTGTTTGGATGCTTTCTGTAGTTATTGGCAGTCAAGAAACTAGATAGGAGGGCTGCGAGCCAACAGAAGGATGACGAGTTCATTGAACTAGTGAACAGTATTGATAGAATCCGGCATGCGAATGTTGTTGAGCTAACAGGTTACTGTGCGGAGCATGGTCAAAGACTCCTGATCTACGAGTATTGTAGCAACGGAACACTGCAGGATGCGCTGCATTCTGATGATGAACTGAAAAAGCAACTCTCGTGGAATGCTCGCATACGGATGGCACTTGGAGCTGCAAGAGCCTTAGAGTAAGTAAAATAGCCATTGAGACGGCAACTTCTATCTCAGCTTACTCACGATCTCGTGCCTTCTTATTCATGAGTTCTGACATGGTACTAGCTAGGAGATTATTAAGATATTGCAAACCAACTGCTTATTGATATTCAAATGTGTGCCAAAGGTGGTAGAAAGGTTTTCAATATGCTTGGCACTTAAAATTTGTACGCGTAGATCAAAACTATAGTTGATAGGTGTTGAAGTGGGTGATAAAGTCCACATTGAAAAAAATTGAAAGTAAATGAGTTATATAGGGTGCAAGTGAAATCTTACTAACAAGGTTGATCTTTCAGTAGTGGAAGCCCAAGCTATTGTATGTTGTCCAATATTGAAATTTAACATGCTATATATCATAGCGGGTTTTGATCCTCACCTTGGCTCAAAGGTAGCCTGTTTATGTTGCCTCCCCACCTGTCAAGCCCACCGTGTCGAGTACTGATTTTGTTGGTTTCCTATGTGACAAAGGTATTTGCACGAGGTCTGTCAGCCACCTGTTGTACACCGGAATTTCAAGGCTACCAATGTTCTTCTTGATGACGATCTTGCCGTGCATGTCTCTGACTGTGGTTTGGCTCCTCTAATTTCATCTGGATCCGTCAGTCAGGTAAGTTGTGATCCGTACATATTCATGTTTGCTCGGTTCTGATTCTGATATCGAATAAACTCTATCCACAGTAGTATTGAGAATTGTCATGGACTTACAGTTAGTGATGGTATCAAACTGTTGTCATGGAGATGATCAGAAATATAACTATTAATATTTAAATCGGAAATGGTTGTGTTTACTTTCAGCTGTCAGGACAACTATTATCAGCCTATGGTTACGGAGCTCCCGAATTTGAGTCGGGTATTTATACTTCCCAGAGTGATGTCTATAGCTTTGGCGTCGTCATGTTAGAGCTTTTAACTGGCCGGAAATCCCATGACAGGTATTTAGGACAAACAAAGAGGGTTGGCGACTTTGTGCTCTCTCTCTTCGCAATCACTCATTTTTGTACAATTTCTTTTACAGGACTCGGGCTCGGGGAGAGCAGTTTCTGGTGAGATGGGCAATTCCGCAACTTCATGACATTGATGCATTGTCGAGGATGGTCGATCCTTCTCTCAATGGAGAATACCCTGCCAAATCCTTATCACATTTTGCCGACATTATTTCTCGTTGTGTTCAGGTGAGTCTTTCTAATGTTTGTTTCCTTAAGATAGCTTAATGTTTGGAGCGGGTTAGGTAAACCCGAATTTTGATCTGAAACCCACAACATGCATCTCTTGCGGGTCGGGACTAGATAAAACCTTTTTCAACTCGAACACTATAAACCCGACATGAACCCGAAACCCGAAATGCCAGCTCTTGTTTCTCGTGTTACTGCTGGCAGGTTTGAATTAACCCGGTTCTGAAGCTCTTAGTTCCATTTCTTATTTGCACGTTCATGGTATCACTGAAAACATGTAATCGAATCTGGACAATACTAGCACTAAACTCACCGTAACATCTGTTTTGCAGGCGGAGCCAGAATTCAGGCCACTGATGTCCGAAGTCGTACAGGATCTCCAAGACATGATTCGAAGAGAGCCTCCCACCAACAGATAAAACGGGAGCTGACATAGATTTCCAACCCGAATATCCAGTTTCAGTTCCCGACCTGGCAAACCAGAATATATCTGATTCAAGAAGATCATCTGTCGCAAATGCCCCGACATTTCCTCGATTCTTTAGGTCAATAGTTGATAACTCCATTGTTTTTCAACTCTGAGATCATGCCTCTATGTATTACAGAAAATTTACTAACCCGATTGGTTCGAATTCATCATTTGTTACAGATTCTTGATAATGAAATTTTTTGTGTACCTCTTGGCCTTGTGTTTGTGCACTTCAGATTGAGTATGTTTCTTGATTCATGTGGAAGTGCAAGTTGTCTATATTTTTGCTATGTCAGCTGCCATGTTAGTTATTATTGACACGTCATCAATGACGTGTAATAACTTTTTATTAGTTTTGTCAAAATTCAACCATCAATTTATTACTTACTCATTAAGGGATTAAGAAAATAATATAAAATAAAAAGTAAGAATATCAGTTAAAAAAAAAAGAGTAAGAATATCAAAATTGGAAGTGTTTTGTGGGGTTAAGAATTGAAAACAAATATATTTGTATTTCTTTTAGACATGGCAGATCGAACTCGAATCCGATGTATGTTCGAGTTGGGATCGAGAGTTACTTATTCGTTTAGAAAGGAGTTCAGATTTGTTCCGGACGAATTCTGATTTTGAGGGTAAAAGTACACATTTTGTCCAATTCGATCTGATTTGACCCGTAGATTAGAGAATGAATCAAACTTGAACAAAAAAAAATGACCAGATCGGGCCGATTTGTAGTTGAATCGAATCTCGAATGCTCGCATATTGGGATCAAGATCAACTCTACTTTTTTACGTGCAAAAGTAGTCAAAACTGATTGAATTCCCAGATTTTACGTGCAAAACTTGAAACCCAAGATCCTTCATATTCATGTTTGGGTTAGGTCTTTCTAGCCCAAAACTCGAAATACTAGTTCACAACTCTGTATATTACATTACCATATGCTGAGTTGTCAATTTAAACCAGAGTCTACTAACAATCATAGCTTTTCGAGTTCGGTTGCATAAAATGTATTCAATCAATTTCAAAGTCGGGTAAAACAAACATTTACCCGTAAAACTTAATCTACAACTTCTTCCAGATCGAGTTTAGCTAAAAAATTCCAAATAGTCCCAAAACTCGAACTGTCACCTCTGGCCACTTGTATATAAAAAGGCCATCCTCTTATCAGCAGTTATCACCCGCGAACAGATTCTGTTTACATTTTCCTTCCTATTTTCTCAGGAAACAAACACCTCCGCGAAAAAAGCAGTTCCTCTTCTCTTTCACACAATCAACTCTTTCAACGCGCATTTCCTCACTGTTGACTCTCACACAGCCCTAAAACGCTCGCACCTATCTCTTTCTCTTCGATCCTGAGATCTCGCGAGCTACCTTTACTCTCAGATTTGAGATCCGTTGTTTCGCTACCATGAGTCGCTACGATTCCAATCCCTTTGAAGAAGAGGAGGTCAATCCCTTCGCGGTAATTACTCGCTAGCTCGCTATCTATATGCAAAATGTATCGGGAATATGTGGTTTTGGTTTGATTTGTGAGTTTGTGATGTGATTTTAGTGCGTGAGATGAGTTTTTGGTGGATTAATTGTTGAATTCTGTTTGTTTTGCTCTGCGACAATGGCGATTTTGGTAATGTGTTTTTTTTTTCTGGTTTGATTGTATGTTTGCTTTAATGAATTTGTAGATCTGATCTTGGTGATGTGTTGTGTTGGTGCATTACAGTTGTTGAAGCTGATAACATATATGGATTTGGTGTTTCTGTAATGTAATGTTTGAGTTCTCTAGTTATATTGAACATATTGAGCTCTCTAGGGCTATGTTATTTGTGGAGAATTGCAAAAGTATGGATTGTTTTGGAATGAATAAGCTAGGTTTCACATATTTGTGATTTTGGAATTTAAAATTTTGTTCAGTATAGTTTCAAATTCTTCCGGAAATGGGATCTACATTCAGCAGTGAAACTTATTGGAGTGGGACGATGAATCCTGTCACTATTTTATGTCATATACAGTTTTTATGGACTGTTCTTAGTCCTTGTTTTGTTATCTCCTTGAAAAATTGATCATCTCCTATGTCTATTGAAGTTCTCATAGAATTTGAAGGTTTATCTATCATCATCATGGTTTTATGAGTGAAAATTGGAATTTGGAATCATCGTGAAAGGTGATTGTATGCTGTCAATAGTCATTTTGAAGAAGCTGAAAACTGAAGTGCGGACATGGGAATGACTTCATATATAGTCCTTGTCTTCATTGTGAATACAGTCTGATGTCAAGCAAGAAGGAAATTTGTTTTATATGTTCTGCTAATGAATACATTGGAGCACTTTTATTTAGATTGTGAGCATGCCTCTCTGTAATCCTTTGTCCAGTAAGGCTTGTCTTGAGATTTCTTTTCTAATCCACTAATGCTCTTCTATGTGATATAATACTTTGCTCTAACTTGTATGTTGAAGACTAACACAAAACTGATCTCTTTCTGTCAATGGTTTAACTTTTTTGTTTAGAATTTTCTACAGAATCATATGCTCTTTAAGATGAGTAATTATGTGAATTGTTAGAGAGCTTAATGGTTTATAGTAATTTGTGTATTTGGTGATGGACTTGATTTTATGAAATAAAGGTTGTCATTCTCATGCGATTCATTGGTATAATATTACTTTAAATAGTCTGATATGTATGTTTTCTAATGACAGGATCAAGTTAGAGGGAAAGGGGGACAACCAAATTTTGGTGGAGGCGCCTTTTATACAACTGTGTGTTTGCTTTCTCCTGTCCATCATCACTTCTAAAAGTTGAAAGTTTTCATTTATTTAGAAATGATTAATAGTTTTCCTTAAATTCATTAAACGCTTCTTGTATTAGATAACACACAATCATGACTGATAGTTTTCAATTTCTTTTTGGTTATTGAATTTGTTGACTGGTTCATGGAATATTTCAGACTAATTAAAGTAGCTTTCAGTACATCTATCTTCTTTTCTTCATCTGTTGATTCAGTCTGTGGGCATTTCTTTCTTTCTTTTTAATTGTTTCTTTCCCCAAAGAATGCTTCTCAAATGTAATTGTTGTTCTAGATCATGCAAAAATATTATCATCTTTAGTGGGAGGATTTGTTTGTCGTATAATAACTGTATATAGATGCTTGTGGGTTGTCTTATTACATCATTGCTGAATTTTCTAGAATCCTGGAAGTGTTCCTGCTGCAACTTCAATTACACCTCTTCCTCATGAGCCCTATGACCGTGGTGCAACAATTGATATCCCTCTTGATAATTCGAAGGTGCTTCAAATTTTGTAATATCTGTAACGTTCTGTTTGAGCAAACTATTTGGTTTTATCTAATATTTGTTTTTGTTTTCTTTTTAGGATTTAAGAGCTAAAGAGAAAGAACTCCAAACCAAAGAGGCTGAATTGAAAAGAAGGGAGCAGGTAATCGCTTGTCAAATTTGAACGAAATGCTTTTTGGCCTTTGTTTAATATGGGAGGTTATTAAAGGATTGTTTTTAGGATTATACTATGTATTTCTGCAGTAGTAAAGGAAGTGAATGCTTTGGATGTTGGGAAAGGAAAAAAAGAATATGACACTTACTAATTGTATGGATGAAGAGGATACATGGAGATACCTTAATTTTTAAGTTTCCTTATTTTTCTGAAGGATTCTATTTTGTCAATAATTTAATCCAATGTCTTCAGTGTTTATTTATTGCATCATTTACTTTCTTGCAATGGTAGGAAGATGTAACTCAATCAATTTAGTTTTTTTTTCTTACTTTAGTATTGAAATTTCTTATTCTTTGGCATCGATTTTCCTTATTAGTAATTCGTTTTCTACTTTCATGATGCTAATGTAGGAGCTAAAACGGAAGGAAGATGCTATCTCTCGGGGTATATGTTTTTTTTGTATATGTCTATATACTGATGAAAAATATGTTTAAGAGTATTATAGCTTACTTATTATGTTCCTCGTTTTTTGGCAGCTGGAATTGTATTGGAGGAGAAAAACTGGCCATCATTTTGCCCTCTTATCCATCATGACATTGCAAACGAAATACCAATCCATCTACAACGTATACAATATGTTGCATTCACAACATGGTTGGGTATGTTAAGTCCCTTTTTTGTGTGTGTTGGTTGTTCCGGCTTATTTATTTTTAGAGTAGAGAACTAAATAGATTTTCCATTTATAAGATGTATCCCTAGGCTTAATTTTCTTGATAAATATATGGTTAGGTGGGTTGAGGTGGATCTATCAAATACAGTGATTCCACTGAAGGATTTTTTTCAATACAAATTAGTCGAATTGATCTGTGGTGACTTAAGTTCTTATACTTGTGTGAGATTGCAGGTCTGATTGTCTGTCTAACATGGAATGTTGTGGCCGTTACCACAGCTTGGCTTAGGGGGGAAGGTGGGTTTCTGAAGTTTGTCATTATTGTTGTTTTCAGTACTGTTGCTGTTTTGTATCGTGTCGTCTAAACTTGTCTTTTCTGTAGGTCCAACAATTTGGTTTCTAGCCATCATCTACTTCATATCTGGGGTTCCTGGAGCCTACGTCTTGTGGTATCGCCCCCTTTATCGTGCTATGAGGTACTCTTTTATGATTATTCTACATCCGTTCGTCATTGCAAGGCTCAATTATACAAAATACTTCTGGTCCATTTGAAAGCCTTATCTATGAGAGAGTGTACTTCTTTAGTGTTAGATTTCATCCTTGGCTTAATCCGATAATTTTATACTTAAATGCGGTGATTCTTTAGTGTTAGATTTCAGATATTGAATTGTGTACTTTTACAGGACTGATAGTGCCCTGAAATTTGGATGGTTTTTCTTGACTTACATGGTAAGCTTGGTGAAGGTCTTGTATGAATCTTTCTTTTGCATAGGAGTTTTTTTTTTTTCAATTATGCCTTATGTTTGTTCCATCCTTATCTCCCCGCAGCTCCACATTGGCTTTTGCATCCTCGCTGCAGTCGCTCCTCCAATTATTTTCAAGGGAAAATCTCTTGCGTAAGTTGTCTCTCCTCATTTTTCACGATTATGTTGTCAAGTTGCTCTGTAGATTCTGTTTAAAAGCAAAATGTTTAAAATATATTATTAACAAAAGAGACTGCGTTTCAGTTTAGTAGAATTCCCAACATATTGCGCTGATGTAGTTTGATTGATGATGTCTGCAGTCTGCTTTTATGGATTTTTTACCTATGGAAAACATATACTCTCTCCGCCTCGAAATAAGTCTCTTTTCTATTTTGATAAAGATTAAGGAGAAATTAGTTAGTGTCGCACATTTCCTCTTGTATCCCCGAGGGCATGTGTTGTAACAAAACCGAGGGATACCAACTTATTATAGTAATAGTATTGGTATTTCATGAATAACTAACTTTTTAAAAAGGAAAGAGTGCCCTTATTTTGGGACGGAGGGAGTACATCTAATTCTCATACCATCGTGTCGATTAAATTCTATATTAGTATGGCCATGTAGGTATCAACATCATACTATGCAACTGATGTTTTATTGTTTGGTCTTGTGAACAGAGGTATCTTGCCCGCGATAGACCTAATCAGTGGCAATGCTTTGGTTGGGGTAAGTATCAACTACGATCTCATTACGTTTATCTTGTCATTATCGCTGATACATAAGTAGTCGTAGAAACAATTTTCCCTTTTCATTAAAGAAAAACTCATATATCTAGAGGTGGGGGCAAACTCACACAATTTTACACGTTAAACTCCGTCCCAAAAACCGAATTGCCAGCTCTACTTGTATGGCCAATACAAGTTCATTACTATCTTGGTGACTTTATATCTTTGTACAGAGCTGTCAATTCAGGTTTCGGGTTGGAAAGGTCTAATCCGAACCCGGTCCGAAAGAGCTCCGGGTTTTACGTGCGAAATGTGCGGATTCGCCCATACCGACCCAAAGTTGATTGGATTTATTTTATGCACCCTAACCTGCTCAAATGAGGATTGGGTTTCGGGTGCTCGCGGTCCAAATTGCTAGCTCTACCTCTATAAGAATGATTGGTTAGATTTACATGTTGATTTTACATTGACACCCACATATCTACAACACTTAAAAACCTCTATTTGCAGATTTTCTACTTCGTCGGATTCGGGTGTTTCTGTGTTGAATCAGTACTCAGCGTATGGGTTATTCAGGTCTGAAATCCTTTTTCATCATCACATCTTTGTCGATTCTTTTCCGTTCTTTTCGGTTCCTATTGAACACATTATCTTTTCCCGCTCTGCAGCAAGTCTACATGTACTTCCGAGGCAGTGGCAAAGCTGCGCAGATGAAGCAAGAGGCTGCGAGGAGGACCATGATGTCAGCCATATGAGACTCGTATTGTCTTGGCTCGGCTCGGATCTTGTGGGATAGAGAATACTAGTAGATGGATCTTCTACATTATATCTGCACAGACCATTGATTTCTTCAATCACTTTCACATGGATTCTTGATATTTTTTTTCCTTTGTTCCCATACTAGTGAAAAATACTTGCATTGTACGGCGATATATTCTTGATTTTCTTACTTGTAGTGGAAATGAACTTGCATTGCACATGGGATGATCCTCCACGAATCTATTTTGGTACGATGAATTAGCGTCATGGTTCTATTGACACACTCTTAGGTAAATTTGTTGATTTTCGGTTAGAGCCAACAATTTGAACCCGAAAACGTAGGCATTTGAAATCCGATTAGCATTCTTGTGAGTTCGGATCACATAAAATGTAGACAGACAATTCGAGTTAAGATTGTCCGGTGAGTATAATCTAGAAATGTACCTAAAATTGGCCAGAATGGGCAGACAAACAGTGATTATCCTCCTATTAGACCCTATAGCAACATAACATGAATCAAATTCAACAAAATAACTTTCTACAAACACCTACTCCCAGTCACAATTTAAATAGAGAGGAGCTCAACTTTTCACAGCCATAGTAAACTCTCACAAGATAATATATACTTTTGTGCAGTTCTGGGAGAGACTTAATAGAATAACTATCAGATCGTTGGCTCCAATCTTCGTATTTACGAGCTTAAATCCAACTCTTGCCCGGAATTTTCTCAATCCCTCTTCTCTCCTTTAACCTCCTAATGTTTAAAGCATCATCCCATCTCCCAACAGCTCTATATACATTTTCCAGCAGAACATAACTCAAATGGTGCTCGGGTTTCAACTCGATCATCCTCTTCGCTACCCGCTCTGCCATGGAGACGTTAGTAGATATCGTGCAAGCGCCAAGAAGAGCTTCCCAGAGAGACGAGTCGTCTCCAACATCTGCATTTGCGATCAAGCTTTCAGCTTCTTCGAGCAACCCTGCGCGACCCAATAGATCAACCATGCAAATGTAATGCTCGATTCCAGCTCGAACACTATATCGTTCGGTCATTAAGTTGAAGTACTTTTTCCCTTGATCAACCAAACCTGCACGACTACACGCAGAGAGGACTCCGATGAAACTAAAGTGATCGGGTTTGATTCCATTCTCAACCATCGCGTTGAACATCTGAATAGCTTCCTCGCTTCTCCCGTTTTGAGCAAACCCGTGGATCATCGTGTTCCATGTAATCAAACGCCTAAATGGCATGTTCACGAAAACCCTAATCGCGAAATCTATGCACCCACATTTTGCATAAAGATCAACCAAAGCTGACTCAACAATAATGTCTCTCCAATGACCTCTTCTCACATACTGGCAATGAACCTCTTTGCCAAGCCTTACAGCTGCTAAACCCGAACAAGCACGAAGAACGGTTCCAAAGCTGTTGAGATCAGCCTCTTTTGATTCCCGAAAAAGCTTAATAGCATTGCTGAAATCTCCATTTTGACAATATGCTGCACACAATGCTGACCAGGAAACAGAATTCTTTCTACGCATAGTATCAAAAACACGCTGAGACTCGTGAACTAACCCGCATTTCCCGTACATGTCCACGAGACTGCTCTCAACTACAACATCTCCACAATGTCCCGACGTAACAACCTTTCCATGCACTTCCTTGCCTTGCTTCAACCTCCCTAGATTGCCACAAGCACTCAACACCGTCGCAAACATAAACCCATCCGAGGCCAACCCAAAACGCCTCTCCATCGAGCAAAACAGCCCCAAAGCTTCCTCAAACAAATCGCTCCTCGTGCACGCAGAAATGACCGAAGTCCAGCAAACAGCATCCGGTTCAGGCATTTCATCGAACACCTTGCGTGCATCTTCCATTACACAGCTCCTCCCATACATGTCAATCAAAGCACTACAAATCACAAAATCAGAATCAAACCCAAGTCTCATTACCAACCCATGTAAGCACTGACCAATCTTCACATCCCCAATCTCCGAACACGCCTTGATCACAGCAGATAAAGTGAACCCATTTGGCTCAACCCCAAGACCCAACATTTCAATAAACAGCTTCACTGAACTCTCTGGCTTCCCAACATTTCTATACCCAGAAATCATCGAAGTCCACGAGATCAAATCCTTGGGAAAACAACCCTCAAACATCTTCTGGGTCTCAGAAAAATCAGGACCCAACTTGAAGTAAAGCGTGAGCAAGCTGTTCCCAACAAACCGGTCGGTCTCGAGACCGGACTTGATGACACGGCCATGGATTTGGAGTCCATTTATGAAAGAAGAGACCTTGGAACAAGTCTGTAACAGCGAAGCGTATAGGATTGGATTGCGGGTGGTTTTGCCGGAGCCGATTGAATTCAGCAGCCGGAGAGCCGCCGGAAGCTCGCCGGACTTGCAGAGATGGAGGATTTTGGATTCTTTGGATGATGGGTTTTTGGTGTTTCGGCGATTCGGAGAAGGAAGATAGGTGCTGTGGCGGCGCTTGAAGAAGAGCCTCATCAAGACACCAACGTGTATAAGAGGTCACCAACTGATTTTTGAAAATCTTTTTAACGGTTAAATCATAAAATTCTAAAGATGTAAATTACACACTTTTCACCCAATATCTTGAAATTACTCTTATTACCTACCCTCAAATTTCATTAATTGCATTATGATCCGTTTAGACTATATGAATTTTGATTTCGGTTTCAAAAAGTTTAATACGAACCCGCTAAGACATATAATTCTACGTAAACAAAAATGAAAATGTTTGAATGATTTATATTAGCTCTCTTTGTTAGATTTGATAATTTGAAATCAAAATTGTGGACACTCACTCATCCACATTTTTTAAGTTATTATCACATAAGAGAGAGTTAATCTATATTTGAATCAAACTGGACGAATTCGTACGTATAAGTTTGACAACATAATATTTTAAATTTCAAGTTTGAAAGGCCTAACTTGCACGTCTCCACTAGAACTGAAAAGGGGTGCGGGTGACAAACTTCAGATTGTAATACTTGTTATATGAGTAAAATGTGTCGATTTGCCAAACTCGACCCAACTTGAAAATTGATTAGCTTTATTTTAAGCCACTCATACTTGCAATAATGTAGATTACGTATTGGATGACCATTAGTTCGAGTCTAATTGTCAACTCTACTCATATTCTACACATAAAAATCAAAATTCAATCGAAAACACGTAACCCACACCCATTTTATCTTGAACAAAAATCGAAAACTGAATTGTCAATTCTAGCTATGGTTATTTTTCTTGAAACACATAAAGAAAACTCACGACGTCGTTTTGGAATACAAAGTTCACCACCTCTAGGACTTCTTAAACCCTAGCAAGAGTCTCTCAACCGCAAAACTGTCTCCAACCAAAACCTCTCCCCCCGAAAACAAACTCTATAAAATCTCTCCAGTTATGGAATCCCGATTCTCTCTTCCTCCGAGCTCGCTTCACCTTCCGCAATCCCGTATTTTTCGCTTCCTCGAAGATGGTAGAGTTCGTCCCCAAACCCGCCATTGAAGGAGACCTCACTGAACCGTCAAAGCTCAAGGATTCGATCAACCCACTTGACCCACCTGAGCTTTTCGACCCCGAGAGCATCGATACCTCATTTTCCGATTCGTTCTTCGATTTTGATTGCATAAAGGAGTGGTTTTTAGATAATCCCACAGCGATGGCGACTAACCCAGAGAGCATCGAATTAGGTTCGATTGATTC
The DNA here is from genome assembly GCA_036897485.1 of Pelargonium nanum. Classification (NCBI taxonomy): domain Eukaryota; kingdom Viridiplantae; phylum Streptophyta; class Magnoliopsida; order Geraniales; family Geraniaceae; genus Pelargonium; species Pelargonium nanum. The sequence continues at coordinate 36,957 of JAYMTF010000186.1, forward strand.
CGATGTTTTTGATGGGTCTGGTGGGAAGTTTCTTGCTGAGGACCCGGTTGGTGTTAATGGGTCGGAGTTGATTTTTGATGGGTCTGGTGGGAAGGTTGTTGCTGATAACCCGGTTGGTGTTAATGGATCGGAGCTTATTGTTGATGAGAACCCGGTTGGTGTTACTGGGTCGGAGCTGATTGTTGATGGGTCTGGTGCAGAGATGAAGGTGAAGGTGGAGGAGTGTGAAAATTTGGGGGATTGTAAAAATTTGAGCTTATCTATTGAGAAAGTTTTGGAGAGTGTTAGTTTGGCTGAAGAGACTGTTTGTTGTGAAGTTGGAGATGGTAAGGAAGTGAAGAAGGAGATTGTGAGTGATGATGATAAAGAAGAAAGTGAGAGTGTTACTGGTTCGTCTTCCTCTTCGGCGTCTTCTAGTGAGAGTAGCTCGGAGTCTGAGGCGTCTTCGGGAAGCGATGAGAGTGATAGTGATGATGAGGAGGAGGAGAAGGAGGTGAAGAAAGTGGTTTTGAATGTGGAAGATGAGGTTGAAGAAGGTGAGATAGTAATGGAGGCTGGTGAGTGGCAGATGGTTAATGTAGACGACGAAGAGGAAGATGATGTGGTTGATGGCATGGTTGCTTGGAGTGATGTTGATGAAGATGAAGATGATGATGTTGGGAGTGGAGCGGCGAAACCCATTAGATCAAAGAATGAGCTTGAGGTAAGGGATTGTGTCATTGATGGTTATTGTTAAGTCGATATGTATTATTTTCATATTAGATGTGATTTGTGGAGCATTTAGATATTTAGGTACATTACTATGTTGCATAGCCATGACACGGATACCGCAGCAAGCGATTTTTTATGAAATCATAGACACTAGGCACAATTAATGATGATTTATTAGTGCATATAAGTTACATAAAGTGCCCTGCTCGTTAATGCCTTTTAGAGTGTTGGACATGTTCAATCAATTCATTTTTAGAAGAAAAAAATGGGGGATATGCAAGATGTTAGACACATGTATACTTATTATTTAATAAGTTGGGTAACACTAAAAATCAAGTGCTTGACACATACGTTGAAAAGATGAGAATGTCCGTGCATCATAAGTATCTTATTCTTTATGCCTACAGACATTGGATATAGTGAACTTATATATTGTTTCACACATTCATGTGGCTAGTCTCTATCAAGTGTGATGTCATGTTTCTTTTTTTGAAGAAATGTGTGCACTTTATGTGAACAAGCAAATACAGGTTGAATGTGGTTTGTGGATCAGTCCCTGGCTTGAGAAGCCAATTTTTGTCGAAATGTATGAAGATGTGAAATCTTCTTGTTGCAGTATTGGTAGACTTTTGGAGAAAGAGAGTGATATTGTAAAAATTTACAGGCAAAAATCGCTTAAATATTGTCGTGTTTACTGTTTCTTGATCTTGAGATGTAATTAATGTGTATCAGACAGTGTTCGTTTTTGTCAAATGGGACATCAACGGGTAATTTATTAGTGGCTGTTTTTAGGGTACATTTAATGGTTGAGATTGGCATGAAATAGTTTTGTGAGCTCCTAGCCTTCTTTGCTTCCATGATGCTCCATTACGATGCATGTTTCCTACTAATTGCATTATTAGGAGTTGATATACTTTCATCGGAATTTCAGGATCTACCTACAGTTCCTCCTGTGGATGTAGCATTGCAACCTAATCATCAAATGCTTCCTGTTGGAGTAGTTTTATCGGTAAGCTTCCTGAAAACCAAGGGCTATGCATACTGATCGCTCAAGTTGCAATGCTTTATGAGATGTTTGGTCCTTCTCAAGCTGTTTACTGGTTTTCTATAATAATATCTTGATCAGTTTGATGATATTGGTTTCATTTTTACAGATAATGGGTGCCAAAGTCATTGTAGAAGGTGTAGAGAAGCACAACCCTCTTAGTGAGGGCTCTATCCTCTGGATAACAGAAAAACGATCTCCACTAGGTTTGATAGACGAAATTTTTGGGCCGGTCAAAAACCCGTACTATGTGGTGAGATACAATTCAGAAAGCGAAGTCCCTGCTGGGCTCCAAGGTGGCTCTCTAATCTCTTTTGTTCCAGATTTTGCCAATCATGTACTCAATGATCCAAATCTCTACAAGAAAGGGTATGATGCATCTGGTGATAATGATGAAGAGGTGTCCGATGAGGCAGAGTTTTCGGATGATGAGCAAGAGGCCGAGTACAAGAAAATGCAAAAAATGGCAAAGAGGGGCTCGAATAGCCAGAATCTTGGTAATGGGAAAAATAATCGAAAGAAGGGTAAGAATAGGGATGGGCCATGGAAAAATCAGCAACCGAACACTAGTGCGAGTCCACTACCACCTGGTCAAAACCAGCAGCATCATATGCGGCCCTGGAATAATCAGCAACCAAATACTGGTGTGAGTCCGCTACCACCTGGTCAAAACCAGCATCATATGCGGCCAGTTGCTTCGTCGCATGATGGTGGCAAAACTGGACAGTGTCTCAATGGCGGAACTGGAATGAATCCTTCGTTTCCACAAAATGCACAGGCTGGTTTTGGCTCGAATAATGTGATGCAGTATCAGCAGCCTCAGGGTATGGTCTTTTCCAATGGGTTTCCGGCTGAGGGATTGATGCCATGGATGTTGAATCCTTTCCAGGATCCGTATCCAATGCCAATGCCAATGCCGGGCACGATGCAATTTCAGCAGCAATTTGATCATATCCAGAGGGCACTTTCTTGTGCAGCCTTATCAAATGGCCAGCCAAACATGTTTCCTGGATCCTCCGCCGCACCTTGGTTAGGGTTTATGGGTCAAAATAGCTTCAACCAAGCAAATTTTGGGGTGAATTTACAGGGTCAGCAGCTTCCTTCACCGACAAATCCAGGAGGACAAGTGATGTTGCCCAATGCAATGAATATGGAACAGAATAGTTGCAATGAAGCTCCGCGGCAGTTTAATCAGGGTTCTTCATCTGCGCGTGGCCGAGGGAGGAAACAATACCATCGTGGTGGTGGCGGCCGTTTTGCCGGAGGAAGAGGGAGACAGGAACACAAATGAAAGAAGCATTAAGCTGTTTTTTTCTAGATTATGAAATCTTCTTGTGAATAGAGTTGCTAGCTTTCTTGAAGTACTTGCTTTTTGTGTAAACTACTTTCTCTGAATTCCCTTGTCTTTTTGTTGTGTTACAGATCTCAGATTCTCATTAGGCAGATAGAAGTTTACTGCATTGTATAACAATTTTTGCTTATTATATATATCAATGTAAAAAAAGGCTTTTTGAGTATGTATTGTTTGAGAATCAGTCAGTTCTCTGATATTTTGCTTAAGTTGAATAGATTATGACTTCAATTGTTTGCTGTTTCATGAACAGTCTGTTAAAGAAACTCTATCTTCCATGAATCACAATGATTTAACTGTTAGGCCTCAATGGTGGTTAAGTTTCAACCGATAACTTTCTAGCACCTTTTACGCTTGCTGATAAGAAAAAATAAACTTCCTAGCACTTTCAAAATAATTTCTAACTTAACCGAATACATAATGTTTCTTGTAGTTCATGTCACCAAATGCAAGTCTTGATCTTATAGCTCGAAAAAGACGTTCAATCTACAAACGATAAGTTTAGTCAAATATCTGCCACGAGCTCGATAGACCTCATTATTTACTACTCGTATCATAACTATTTCAATCAACTCAAAGGAACAAAAACCATAAGTAAATGATTCAAATCAACAGACAAGAAAGCATAACTAAAAGTGAATAAATTGCTGAGTTTGTAAGTTGCAACCAGTCAATGAGACCGATGGAAATGGAACACAAGGACTGGAAATTCAAGTCTTTAACATTAGGAACAAAATGTCAACAAAAGCTCTCTCAGATTGAGGGGAGAGATTTGAAATGGCAATTATAGGAGTGAATGAACCACATATGATCGTCAAAGGGACTGTTTCGGAATTAGTTTTACGCTTTTGCGTTCCTCGTAAAGTCTGTGCAAATCTGGCAGCTGCAATCTGAGAAGCGGCAGATTTCACACCCAAAGCATACACAGGAAGTGCAGCCCTTGCATGTAGGAGAACGGCAGCAGCCCCTGTACACCCTGCGACTTGCTCGTTCTTCATCAACATCACATGTTATCCTAAAACACGAGCAACGTTGACACAAATCAACATAGAGCTATTTAATTATGAAACCACAAAACTACTACAGCGTCGTATATGAATTTATATATACAGGCTAATGTGAGTCACAAGATACAAGAGAACAGATCAAATCTAGTGGATAAGAAAAAAGATTTCAACGGCAAGAAAATGACCTTTAACGGACTAACCAAATATGTGTCTAGTAGTGGTTTCATTCAATGGTGATATTGAGTTCAAAAAGGTAAATACATGTACACTACACATGCATATAATGATATCAAGCCAACAAGAACTGTACAGCGCTCAGCTATTATAACGAAACAGCAACAAGATCTTCGGTATGTCAATGTGGTGTTCAAAAGTAATCAACCTCGTACTAGGATAGCCTTCTTTTAATAATCATACGAGCAATACCTTAAAGGCTTTACTTCAGCCATGATTTATGAACAATGTTCTCAAAATGTGGTAGCAGATATACATTTAGATGCAAAATTCCTGAAATCTATAGACAAGTTACATGTTTCGTAGGCTTCATTTGGTTGTAGTTAGGCACTAAGCAATACAGAAATGATCCTAGGACAATGAATAAGAGTGAAGCTAAAAAAAACAAGAGCAAACAAAGACGGTTAATTTTGAGTTTGTTTATATGTTTTGCTCTTCTGATTAATAGTTTTCTATATTCAGTTGAGCCGCACTGAATGCAGAAGTGTTAAGTCATAGGTAAACGGAAAACAATAAAAATGCACTTTATATACTAATCACTACAAATAACATATCAAAATGCGTATATATCTTATTATTAAATGAGCATTCATTGTTATAAGCATAAAACATACTTGTCATATGGAAGATCAGCACATTTCCAGTTTGAATCTGCCAAAGTGTCATGGTGAATCCTACATTCCTCTTTGGTCCGAAGGCGAAACCTGCGCTGTTTGTTACAACTACTACAGCGAACAAACTCATCACGATGACAAACACGGCCATTTTGGGACCTGTTGGACCCATTAGCATGCTTTGATGTTTGGTTGTAGTATTTCAGCAGCACTGTCTTGGACAATGGAACCTTCTCCCCATTAACAATGACCCAAACATTGTTCTTCCATTTCCGAGCAGTCTCTCTCCCAGAATGCTTTTCAAACGCAGCCGGAGTCAACTTATCTAGTCAAAACAATTACCATTCACAGTTGAAAACATTATGAGAATGCTTGAAATTTATAAATGGAATATTTTTTATGAAATAGGATGATAGACATAACAAATATGAAATGAGACAAATAGGTTCAAACATACTGTAATCATTTTACATGTATTCAGAAACTGTGAAAAATATGAAGATACCAATTTCTATCAAACGGGTAAATCATCAATTGAAATTGCTCTTTTGATTCTCTTGAAGAGGCCATAAAGTTTGGGGTGCAAAAATGATCAGAAAGAAGAAAGCAAAGAGACATAATAGTTTGAAGTATCACGAGGATATCATTCAGTAAGAGAGCATCATTTTGTGATTCAATCCACCCCTAAAATGATAACTTTCAAATTCTCAAGTCTAGAACACTAGTATATTTCAGTCCTCGAAACCTTAACTTCTTCCAAAGTCTAGACCCTTTTGTGGAAGTAACTTCATTAAACTTTCCAAAACAATCTTTGAAGCTTTCTGATATGAAATTATACATACAACTCCAAAAGGTGGATTCCGTCCAAACTAGTTCTAAACCATATACTAATAACATTCTAGTATTAAAACATTAGGGTAACAAAAAGACATGCACTCAAAGAAACACATAAAGTAATACCCAACTTTGCTGACCCACACCCACATGCATGCTCGATCAATATCAGAAGACAAGTCCAAAGTTTGATACTTAACTGGAAAAATGAACATGTCCTAATCACAAAACACTTTTCATTTTAGCTTCTCCACACCAAAGTTGTGATGCATCTATCATTCAAAAGAGAAAGATGGCATGAAAAAAATGCCCATTTTCTCACTTACTCTGTCAAGCAGGAAGAACACAACCTTGGCAACAAAATGTCAAACCTCAAAAAACAGTCACAAGACACAAGCAAATGACAACAATGTAGGCAACTCCATCAGCCAAAACCAGAAAAAAGATGAGCCATTTAACCAACAAAAAGAAAACTAAAACCACACAACACCACCAAGCCAGAGATGCACATACACAGACATAAGCATTGCTTGCTTCCAACATGGCAAAACATGGCAAGAGAGCTCAGTCACTGAGACAAAACAACATACACCTGAAGTGCACAACAAGCACAACACAGCCCCATCAACTTTGCCACAAAAACTCAAAGCTCAAACCATCCAGCATGCATAAAAATCAAAACCCATTTCCCAAAAAGATCCAAGTACAAAGAGAGAAAGTGAGAGAGAAAGTGAGAGAGAAAAAAAGAACAAAAGAAAGAGACCTTCCTGACAACCAGGTGTGCACTCACAGCTGATTTCGAGATCACCATTCACAAAAACCCTAAGCCTCCCAACAGCATCACCATATCTATGGCTGGTACACCCACACGTCACCTCCACATAGTCCCCACCTCTCCTCAACCCACTCACCTCCTTCACCTCCTCATCACTAAACACCACCACCAACCCGCCTTCCCTCTCCACCCCATTCGCCATTTTCACCTCCCACCCCAAAAATCGCACACCAAAACAATAAAAATCGCACCTTTTCCTCCACAAAATCAAACCAACCACAACCCAATAAAGAATGGCTTATTGGGTCCTCAGAACACCAAAAACCCAGAAAAACCCACAAGCCAGAAAAGGCTCAGCGAGCTCGCATCTCCATGGCTCGTTCCGAGAGATCTGCGTTTTCTAGAGAGAGAAAGTGATTGTTGATGTGAATGAGCAAAAACTAAAAGGCCTTATAGAGATGGTTGGTGCTATGGTTCTACTTGCATGACATGACATAAGCAAGCTATGGTTCTACTTGAAGGAGAGTTTTAGAGAGAGAGAGTTTTTAGAGAGAGAAAGAGAATCAAAGCTCAGAGCTTTGGCCTTTTGGGTTTATGGGAAAATCTCAAAAATCCCTCTCATGGGGAGGGGACGAGGTTTTTTGGTAACTGTACTCTTTTGATTCATTTTATACTCCACACCCACGCTCTTGTTTTTTTCACTGTGCCATAAAAATTTGACCTTTACTGCTCTTTTTTCCCACTGTTTTCATGGAGGGTTTTAGGGTTCTTTAAGACAAAAGATGTGAAATGTAACCTCTTAAAAATTAGGGTAGTCCAATCAATGGATCATTCATCAATATAATGTTTTTAAAGATTGAAACAAAAATCATGGAAATAGTCTTTTGAACATCAATTTAAAATTTGAACTAATTTTGTATTATTCGTTTCAATTATTTACCGTTTTTTTTTTTGCGCTGATATGTTAATGTTTTTCTCTTTATACAGTAGATCGAATTTGACATGTTTTTAATTTATTTTTCTTGAATTTGGCCAACGATGGAAAGAAATAGTATTGGTGCATGAGATGATTGTGCATGTAAGTTACATGTTGGCTCATTCTTTGTTGGTGGGTTGTTGAGTGAAGCAAACTCATTATGGTTGAATATTGCAACAAATTCTTCGTCTCAACTTGTAGTTTCTTATGGGAGGTTGGTCTCATTTTAGAGTATACTCCGAAAATGGTTGGTCACGATGACTGATATGTTTTTTTAAGGATGGAGAAAACGGAAGAGAGTTGGAGTTATCTTTTAATGTGATTCTTATTGCCAGTGAATATGTTTAATTTGTGTACCTTTTTTGAAGTTAATGCATAATCAACATTTCTTGGGTAAGAAAATAAATCAAATATTAAACAAAATTGGTGTACTTTTGGTTCTAACTAGTAAACATGTAGGCTTGTTTTTGGTTGGTTTGTCATGTAATTGTAGTGACCTATCTTGAATTGTGATGTTGGAGTTCAAGGATGTGATAGAGCCGTGACCAAATGGTAGTGATGCTGAAGGACAATGACATGTCTCAATGACTTTTGTGTGACAAAGTATAGCTTGTGATGGTATAGCATTTGCTATATATAACTTGATACAAAGTATTTGGTCATGCGATCCATCATAAATTATTCTTTTTATATATATGTGACGGTGTTGAATGCTGCAATACACAATTAAAAATAATTAGAATTTGTTCAATCGTTGCGTCATGAATTGTCTATACACATTTGTGGACAAATTTGTTCGATTGAAACTATGTTTCTAGACATTTTTCTACGTTAAAGTTGTTTTTGTTGGAATATAATATTAAAGTATAAATAGAGACTTTAATTTATCGTTCTGCAAGTGTGCTTATTTTGTTACCTCAGTAAATTGTATGTAAATAATTCCAATTTTTTTTATTATTCATAACAAAAGTGGTGGTGGGTCAAGATAACTAAAAATACTATAGACTCATGATTTTGTTAGTTGATGTTGAATAAAAAAAAATAAAAGTAGCTAGTAGCTACTCCTATCCAAAAAGACAATAATCAAATATGATATGATTGTCTTCATTGAATTACTATTAATCAATAATTACTTCATCTTCCTAATAGTATATTATGTTTTTATTATATAAAAATAGAGGGAATATATTGGTTGATGGGTCTTCATCATATAGATAATAAAAGCATTTTAATTAGTACTAGTCTGTTTTATACAGTTAATTAACCATACAATTCTTGTCATCACAGCTAGAAAGTACACAAAATAGTCCCAACTATATAGCATTTGGAATCACACAATATTGGTTCACATTTTGCACCCAACAGAGAAAAGAAAATATATGTCTTAATTGATGTATTTGACATAGAGTTAGTGATTTCATGTCCAACACGCAACACGACATGAGATAAACGTGTTTAGTTTTGTGACCGCACTGTATTTGTGTTGAATTTAAAAAAAAATACATATATGTATGATTAATTATTCGTGTAGTGACATTCACAACAAGTCCATCATACCCACTTTGCAATGGTCATGTTCGTGTTATGTGATCATTGACATGGTGTGTTCAGTATTTGAGTACAGTTACTAAACGTGTTGTTCATGTTATCTCTTATAACACGTGGACTTTTAAAACAACATGTACTTACGAATTGTAAAAAAGAAATGGTAGATATGTTGTCCTTGTCCATATGATATGATAGATACTTTTAGGGCATATAGGCCATATGATATGCATGTAAGGGTCCAAACTAGTGGTCTCTATTTGAGGGTTCAATTCACCATTTTGATTATTGAAATTGGGCTCTACTACCCAAAGGACATTCTAGTTGTAGAAACTGAAAGATGATTCCAAACAAATGCAAATCACACATTAAGATATGTGCATCAAACAAAGTTTGAAATTATACACAAAAAGGTAAATCTCTCAAATTTCATGGTCATGAAATACTTGTTGGATTCCTTGATTAAATAGGAATAAGTTATCTTTAGAGGGTATTTTGGATCATTCGATATAGGAGGAACTAACAAAGAACCTAACGAAAGTTAATTATGAGGATCATTTTGGTCATTTTTACACGATCATGTTTAACATTTATAATGCTGCTCTATGTAAGTTCAAAGAATGATTTTTAATGGTTGTTGTCCATTACTTCCCTACTCCACCACCTCTCCAATATAAAAGATTAAAATGAGAACTTCAATTTTTAATTTTTAGTAAGCATGCGGTACTTTTACTAATAAAGCCCAAAAGCGAAAAACATACGAGAACAAAAAAGAAAAAACAGTTAAATGGAAACTTCTATGGTTAAAGAAATTTCATAAGTTGTTCAACAAAATAATTAGGTTGGTCCCACATGAGTGAAAAAATGTACTCCCTTCGTCCCAAAATGAGTGTCCTGTTTGTCTAAATTTTTTGTCCCAAAATGAGTGTCCTGT
>JAYMTF010000187.1:0-46952 GCA_036897485.1 Pelargonium nanum
TTTATATACTTAATTTTAAATATATTTGTATATACAACCCGTGCATCGCACGGGTTTTTTTACTAGTAAGAAACTGAAACTGAAGTGAGCCCACAGCCACAAAGAACTAGTTACCTGGTCCACGCGCTCTTGGTCCTGAGGGGTAGCTTCAGCGCCACGATCAAGAGGAGCTATAGCTTCGTAAAGCTCTTCCTTGAGGCTCTTCACATCCTTTCCTTTTGTAGAAAAACCAGGAAAGGAAGAAACTTTTGGTGTGAATTTGGAAGAAGAAGACCCAGAAACAGGCTTGAGTGAAAACGAAGTGGGTCTGGGTTTTGGGCTCAAGAAAAGTGGTTTTGATGGGAAGATGGTGGGTGAGGAGAAGCGAGATATGGAAAGATTTTCATGGGGTTGAGAAAGAGTTATTGTATAAGAAACTGCTGCTATGGCCATTTCTGATTTTCGTTTCTTAGTTTTTATTTGAATTGCACTGATTTATAGTGGACAGAATTGGTTTTGGGTTCATGTGGCAGAAAAAAAAAAACCATTTCTTTTAATTGGATTTATACTATTCATGATTCAACAATAAAATGAGAAAAGTAAAGCTAAACAATGTAAATTTTGATTATGCTTTTTTTTTTTTTTTTTTTTTTTTTTTTTTGAGAATGAGATTCTTATTGTTAGTTATTCTTATATTTTACATTCTATTGCTTTTTATGAGATCAATTGGGATTTAAGCCTGAAAACTTTGTGGAAATCCAATTATCAGCATAAAGAGAGTAAGTGACTTCAAGTATATAACTGAAGATGATCCAAAATATAGTGTACATATTAGGTCCAATGAGATTGTCTGTTTTATAAAACAGAATATGAACTAGGAATTCCTGGCTTCAAACATTTTTAACATACAAGGGATTGTTTCTATTGTAAGTATAGATAAACGTAGAGCAAGTGTGTGAAAAAATATATTCTGAGCAGAACTTTCACAAAATCTATCCACTCCGTTATTGTATAGAGGAAACAGTGGCCGGTCCGTCACAATGCTGCAACTTGTTTGATTTCACACATCAGACGGGGACTCGATAGGATGGATCGATCATTTTTAATATGAACAAGTTTCCTTTGTCACCTCTGGATATTCTGTAAACAATTCAAGAAAAAAATCACTTCTCATGGCCCACAATTCACAAGCCTTGGAACCGAGACATTATATTCAGATTTACATCTTCATATGGGGGTTATGAATTATGATTAGGGGTTGTAGCACAGTAACTCACCGTAGCTCTTCATCCAAATAAGTAATTTCCAACTCACCACGTGCCCTTCCAGGTGCTTTAACTGGTATCTACAAATAAAAATGATAACCATTGAAAGTTGAATGAACCCATTGATACATATTTAAGAAGAAACAATATGTTATATTTTCACATATAAGATGCTCACGGCTTTCTTTGTGACAAATAGTTTCCATCAAATAAGGGGAGATATATTAATATATATGCCTTGCATTGAAGGTATGAAACTTCAATGTAGTTGACTTGAACGTGCATATTTGCATGTATATGTCAATGCATGAGTGATGTCAATATCTTGCAGAGAAGCAAGCATATAGTAGTGATAGAATCTGAGTGCAATTACATGTTTAAATCTATTTTAGTTTTGGCAAGTGTAAAGGGATTATCAGTTCAGAAATTAATGAAACTTTGTTACACATGGAAATTGGAAAGATTATTCGATCAACACATACCAGACCTCCAATTTTGAAAAAATCGAACTTTACAGCCACCTTTCTATCATTCAGAGGCGTCAAATCTGCAGTCACCTGGAAAATATTTATGATAAACTTTTAGGCCACCAATATAATATGGTCAACTAAACTCAAGCTTGTCTTGTTACTGACTGTAAGGTAAGGCTCAGTTAAAAAGTGTGAGCTACTATAATTACCTGGTTGAAGAACGGCCAAGATTCCATATTTTGGGCTCTGAGTGTATCCACATTGATTGCTTGGTAATTTTTAGTGGATCTCAAGAACTTTGGTCTCTGTTAAAACATCACTTTCTAAAGTTATTTAAGTTCACACATCAAAGACATAAATATACACAACATTTTATACCTCTAAAGGCTAATGAGATTTCAAGGTACCTGGGTCTGCAAAATTGATTGCGAAGTCGTGTACAAAAGCTCCCACTTTCCATCTAGTAACTCGGATTTAAGCGGCGCCTTCACTGGACTGACTGCTTCAAGTTTCCGTGCAATCTGTTTAACAAAAATTCGGATAAATTAGCAAAAACAATGCAAAGGTTACATATAACAATAAAGGATTGCATTTATTTGAATGAAGCCAACAATATGCTCATCTAGTGCAAATACAATGTAACAGTATCACTTTCAACTATCACTAACCTTAAGCTCAAGAACCATACAATGATAGCCATAACATGCATATGCATTGAACATACCAAGATGAGCATATCCTTTAAAAAATTCGAACATCAATGTCCTGCTTGATTTACTACACTAAAATGGTTAGAAAGCAAAAAAGACTACAAATTCACAAAGTTTCATACTCCAAACTTCCATTGCATGTACCCAAAATTAACAACAAATAACAAACAAATCTCTTATGGGTTTGGAATTTGAATTGTTAAATTCCAATAAAGGGTCATTTTATAAATTGGAGAATCAGAGAAAACATTACATGTAAGCAAGAAAACAAAATACATTGCTAAGCTGATATCAGCTTCTCATAAATTCTAAAAAAAATAACCCATACAATATGAAAAATCTTTCCACTTTACCTCAGAGAAACACATGGTGGTGAGCTAAGAGGCTCAAAATATACCCAAAGTTCACATTTTTATCAGTGTCTCATATGAGACTACACATTGCCAAGCTGATATCAGCTTCTCATAAATTCTAAAAATATTATGAAAAATCTTTCCACTTTACCAAGAGAAAAACATGGTGGTGAGCTGAGAGCCCAAAATACACCTAAAGTTCAAATTTTTTCCAGTGTCTCATTTGACATTACACATTACAAATCTAAGAACAATCACAATTCACAATTGAAAACCCACCTGATAAACCTTTTGCTGGTCCTCTGGGGTGGCATCAGCGCCTCGATCGAGCGGAGCAATGGCGTCAAGAAGCTCCTCCTTGAGGGTCTTGGCGTCCTTACCTTTCTTCAAGAAAGCTGGAAAAAATGAGATTTTTGCCCTCCATTTCTCAGGGCCTGAGGAGGAGAGGTTGTTTCCGGCGGTTTGGGAGGTGGGTCTGGCCGGAAAGTGATGGGTTTGGAGCGGATAGTGAGAGTGGAGCAGTCTCGGAAATTGAGTGGTGGTGGTGAGAGGAAGAACAGAGGAGGAGGAAGATAAGGCCATGGAAATGACTGAGCCAAAAAGCTCTCTGCTTATTATGATTAATGGGTTGGGCCTAAAACGAAAAGTAGCGGTTAATGCGACGATGCTATGGTTGGAGCACGTGACACACACGTGATTGATTTCCTTTTGACACGTGCGCCGTAGGCTTGACCAGAGAGACAACACGTGCGTAGAGGGTAAGGCCCAACACATGTTGTCGGAACGAACTACATGGGCATGGGCCTTTTGTTGTAATTATTATTACCAAACCAAACCCAATAGCCGAAAACTCATCAACTCAACACCAATTCTTTGTATACTACTTTAATTATCCAAAACTCGTCCCGATATAGTCATTGAACTATCAATACTGTCAATTTAATCTAAAGATTATTCAATAATGTCAATTTAGTTTAAATATTTTCAAAAACAGTATTAAATTAGGATATTCTGTTTAATCCATAGACAAAATATTTTATTTTATAATTTCGTTCATGGATTTGACGAAATATTTAGATTTGACACGGTATCGAAAAATATTTGGACTAAATTGACAATTTGAATAACTTTTTAACTAAATTGACTCAATTGATAGATTAGGACAATATCGACATGTTTTGGATAATTATGACTAAATTGGAACTTTCTCTCCACTTCCTTCCACATTCGTTGTCCCATTTCAGAGACTCTTTTGCGCTCAGTGAAAACAAACACAAAGGCAAAGCTTTCCAATTCACGTTTCGATTCCTTAATCTATCTCAATCAACACACGCAAAAATTGATTTTTATTGTACCCATTTGCTTATGAACTCCAATTTTGAATCTTGAGGAAAACCCAGAATCAACCAGAAGAAGATGCACTCCAAGTTCCCAATTACCCACTTGAAGCCATCTCCACCTACTCCATATTTTTTTATTACTTCTCACAGATTTGTCTGCAAGTTCAGCAAGAACTCTCCTGGAGAGCACAAGTTTCGGTTCAAGGTTGTGGGTCAGTCTCCTGGGGACAGATGGAAGTTCAAGGACATCGATGCTAGTGAGCTTTTTCACACTTTTGATTTACAATTCTATACTTCGTTATGTGATTTTTGGGACCTTTTGGCGTGTAAGTATGTTTGTGATTTTGATTCACAAGCTTCTTTACTTGTTAATTTGTTATATTGGTTGCTTAAAAATTCTGTCTTTGGTGGGCTGCTGCTATAGCTCTTTTCAATTGATTGCAAAGATGTTTTCTATTGCATGCCTCAAAAGAAGCTATAGTTGAAGAGCAATTTGAAAATACATTAACTTGGTGAAGTTAATGCATTAATTTGAAATCACAAGCTTCTTTCTTTACTTGTTAATTTGTTATATTGGTTGCTTATAAGTTCAGTCTTTGGTGAGCTGCTGCTATAGCTCTTTTCAATTGATTACAAAGATGTTTTCTTGCATGCCTCAAAAGAAGCTATAGTTGAAGAGGAATGTGAAAATACATTAGTTAAGAAATGCAAACACAGAATTGAGTACCCATGCCTAGAAGGTAAGATTGTGATGGCTTTGGTTTTCGACTCGACCTTGTATACAAATAAGCTTAATGATCTTGTTCGGTCTGAGTCTTGAAATTCCGAAGGTACTAGCAAAGAAACTATTGTTATAGGATGTCCTTGTGCAGCTTCACCTTATTTTGTGTGGAGTGATTATAACTTCTGAGACACTTTTACATGATGTTTTTTTTTTCTAGCTGAGCAAGTTCAGTTTTTGCCTCTTTTTTCTTTCTTGACAGATGCAGTGCAGGAGAAATTTAGTACATGGTTATCAAAGACCCAGAATTTCTTGAATGAGGTGACTTCTCCGCTTGTAAAAACTAGTCCTCGTGGGAGAATTAATCCTGTAAGTTCTGTTGATAATGAAGATATGGAGGACATATATCTGGCTGAGCAGACGATTGAGAGTAGAACACCAAATGGTGTTCTCTCTTTATCTGCTATTGTATCTATTGAGCAATTTAGCAGGTGAGGAAATATCAGAATTTGGTTATTTTGGTTTGATTTTTTTTTCCTCTGCCATTGTATGGTTGATACTTTATGGCCTTCTCATCACCTCAATCAAAAACCTGCTTATAAGATTATAGAACTAAAAATAAGCATATGTAATATTAGGTGCTAGTATAGCTTACCTATCGTTGTACGTTTTATTCACTCAGTTGGTTAGAGAAATTTCCTTTGACAAGTATGTTCCGAGAATGCTTTATTTGATTCTGTAAATTGTTTTACTAGGCATTCAATTATGCATGTTTGAGCAGTATATAGGACTTGCGAATTTAATTTATATTTATTTTTTGGTAGAACAGTAGAAGTGAGAGTTTTATTTTATTAATCGTATTATTATAATTACAAGTGTATGTACTATGCGCTGCTATATGATATATAAAATTAAAAGATTACTTGGAGGCCTGAAATCAAAATTAACATGCTCGACAGGTTCTGTGTGATATCTATGGAAGAGTGGCTATTAAATTTAAAAATGGATTGACGGGTAGAAGTTGCTTTTGTAAGACATTATGAAATGAAAATTCGAAAGTAATGAATGGATGATACATGACGTTGTGTTTGTTCTTATCGAGGTGTTACCTTGTTTTACCTTCGTATCAGGTTAATAAATGAATAATGATTTGACTTTTTAAAGATAAGAAATGCAGGTTGAATGGATTGACCGGACGGAAAATGCAGAAAATTTTTAAAGCACTAGTTCCTGAACATGTGTATAGCAATGCTCGTAACCTGGTGGAGTATTGCTGCTTTAGGTTCTTGTCAAGGGATAGTTCTAATATCCATCCTTCCCTTAAGGTTTGTAAGAAATATTAACTAGTGTTCTGAAGAAAAGTTAGTAGGATCGGTACTTTTTAAGAGTTATCATTTAGACGAGCTATATATAATGGTCTAACTTGGTATGTTTGCAGGAACCTGCATTCCAGAGACTAATTTTTATCACAATGCTTGCATGGGAGAATCCTTACGATGAAGAAAACAATTCACGTACCAATGATGCACAGAAGGCTTCTCTTCAGGTTCAAAATTCAGATATTTTGTTTGTTTAAACTACTTCTAAAAGCACTCTAAATTTTAATTTGATGAACTACATGGCTAATAACTTTAAAAAGACTAAGTGAAAGGATGTAAACAGAAAAATTGCTCGTGAATTGGTTCGTATCATAGGAATCATTTACTTAAAGTTTTATGTTAACTGTAACTTTAATATCCAAACAAAGCCCTAAAAGGTAGATATTTATATGTTTCTGCTTCAAGAGGCTATCTATTTTATAACGTCGAAGACGCTACTGATGAGAATACAGGAATACCTTTCCACCTTAGACGTTTTAAATTAACAGACCCATCTTCTCCGAGAGTAATAGATATTGGAAAATAAACAGATATTTACTTTTAAATTAACAGACCCATCTTGTTGATGTTTGGTAATTAGATATTATATAATAATTGATGACGTAATTATGCTCACCAAGCTATTACATACATGAAAGCACCATTGTAATACAAATTTCTCATTATATGTATGGAAATTGCTTATTTTTTAACGTCATTGTCTTATCAAAAGTTCTTATTCATTTCAAAAAATGTCAAACCAAAATTTCACAAATGAGGTGTTAAGTAATCTATCTTCTTGTTGGCTTTGAAGAAGAAGCTTGTCGGAGAGGAGGCTTTTGTTCGCATTGCTCCTGCTGTTTCTGGTGTGGCTGATCGGTCCACAGTGCATAACCTATTCAGGGCTCTTGCTGGTGACCAAGGGGGTGTTTCTTTGAGCTCATGGCTGACTTATGTTGATGAACTTCTCAAGTGAGCTTCATTATTTCCTTGGTAACTTTTTTTCATGTCTTGTGGATCTCCATAATCAATCGGATTTACTGAATCGATATTGCCTACCTCTAATACAAGGAGCTAATACCAAATATATGTTCTTTAGCTCAGTTCATTTTATATGAGGGAGATAATGTTACACAATTTTGAAGTATTGCTATGTGACAATTGCTAAATATATGAACTCTTGAAAATATTTTAACTATGATTAATTTGTTTGATTGCTTCTATATTTTGGTTGGAATAGTACTTAACAGGCTACATTAAAATTTTATAACAGACTCATGTGTTCGCTCTTTATCAGTGTGGAGATGCAGTACAAGGATTAGGTAGTTCTTAAAATGGTTCCTGAACTTATTTCATGCTGGCTTTGGTGTAGAGTGCATGAAGTACGGAAGTCGTACCAGATTAGTGATCCCAAGCTGCTCAACGAGATAATCTTATGTACTGGTTCTAGCCGGAAGCGTCCTGTTCTAAAATGGGAAAATAACATGGCATGGCCAGGAAAAGTAACTTTAACGAACAAAGCACTCTATTTTGAGGTATTAATTATTTCTACCTGCTTAGTTATGTCATCTGAAGTTTTGCTATGTTTAATCCAGCCTAAAGAGACTTCTTGTTTATGAAACCATAAGTTGTGTCTTTTTGCCCCAAGACTTCCAAGGACCAGATACTGCATGCTTTTGTAGTTTTGTTATTTTTCCAAAATTAGTAAAGTACTTCATTTCTTGCTTGCACTTTTGTTAATTCATGGTTGCCACAATTGCTGTAATTTTACTATAAGTTGTTGTAAGAGAATGTAGTTTACTTCTGTTCTGTTCTTTTTTGAATATTTATCTAGTCAGACCCATTTTTCAGGCAGTTGGTCTAGGGGAACAGAAAGATGCTATCAGGTTGGACCTTACAACACCTGGATCACGGGCAGAGAAAGCAAAGGTCGGGCCTTTCGGTTCTGCTCTTTTTGACTCTGGTGTGTCCGTTTGCACTGGTCCCGGGTGAGTAAAGTATCTTCAAACAGTTTCATTTTATATAACCGTCTTTCATGACTAAGATATCTTTCAATGTGCCCATGCGAAGAATATGGGTGATGAAATATCCTGGTTGCCTGTTATGGTATCAGCTGGATATTTTTTGAGTTTCTCTACCTAGTTCTTTTTTTTGTTCTCTTTTTTTCCTTTTAATGTTGAATTGAAAGCTTCAGCAATGAAACAGAGGTTTCAAATCGAGTCCATAATGGAATTCACTCATGTGCACTCTAGTCCAAAATGGCTCAATTTGCTTCCCTTAGCTTGCAAATCTGTCAAAATATTTAATGTGTGGCTTATGAAAACTCACAAGGCACAGTCAGTTATTGTTCTGATTTACATAGTTGAGAAGTAAACTTTTGTATTTGAAATCTACTCATTTCTGTATACTGTTACAATTTACAAATGTACATTCTGTGTCCAGATCAGACACATGGTTGCTAGAATTTGTGGACTTGGGAGGAGAAATGAGACGAGATGTCTGGCATGCTTTTATCAGTGAGGTTATTGCTTTACACAAGTTCATAAATGAGTATGGACCCGAGGATACTGATCAATCACTTAATCATGTCTATGGTGCTCGCAAAGGGAAGGAAAGAGCTACCATCAATGCCATTAATAGTATATCTAGACTTCACGCCCTTCAGTCTATGCGGAAATTATTAGATGATCCGACCAAACTTGTTCATTTCTCGTATTTGCAAAATGCACCCTATGGCGATATTGTTTATCAAACTTTAGCTTTGAATTACTGGGGTGGATCTTTGGTAACAAGTCTGAAAGAGGAAACCCTCCAACCGGCCCTAGTAGAAAGATCTTCTGACGAGGTAGTCGAAAGTGGTAATCATGCGTTCGACATAGATGGAAGTATTTACTTGCGGAAGTGGATGAGATCTTCATCTTGGGCCACTAATGCTTCCATTGCTTTCTGGAAGAACGCTTCATTAAAGCAAGGGTTAGTCTTGAGTAAGAATCTTGTTGTGGCTGATATGACTCTTGTAGAAAGGGCGGCAGCAGAATGCAAACAGAGGTACCATGTGGTCCAAAAAACTCAAGCCACCATCGATGCTGCAACACTTGAAGGGATACCTAGTAACATTGACCTTTTCAAGGTCAGATAACATTTCCTTTTATTATTTATATCTTCTTTTTACTCATAAGTTTAGAATTTACTTGATATATCGAGTGCAGAAAATTCACGGTATGGTTCTGTATGCAAAATCAACTTCCATTACAGGGTAAAAGGTTTGCTATACTAGGAAACCATAATGACTTGAAACTTTTGAATACATGTAGTGATTTACATTTGAGGTTCATTTAAAAAGATAAAAATACTAACATTTAGGAACAAAATGTCTTGTTTGCTATCATTTCTTTAAAGCTTAGTATTAACATTTTTTTTTCAGCCCAAAAGATTAAAGTATACCAATCTATCATTTTGATTACAGGAATTAAGTATTGTGCTGTTGCGCCGTTTTTATTGGGTAATTTGTAATGTTGTGCCCATGCTACTGTTTGGCCTTTTGACATTGTAAAGTTGAAGCAAATGTTGTGTGCATATACATACACATACTATATATCGCTTTGAGCTGTACGCTGTATTACTACTGGCAATATCTTATTCAGCTTTTGGCATTTTCTTCTAATCAGGAACTGATGCTTCCACTGGCCATAATGGGGAAGAATTTTGAAAGGCTTAGACGCTGGGAAAAACCGCACTTCACTATCTCTTTTCTTGCCGTTGCATATACAATTGTGTTCAGGTAGATATTTTTGTTGACTGATTTTCCTTGGTGCCTTCAAAAGCATTTTCGGGAATTTATTTTCCTTGAAAAGATTGGAGCCTTAATAGGATTTGCAACTCTAGGATTGTAATCTAAACCTCTCTTTTTTCTCTTTATCAGGAACTTGCTGTCATATGTGCTCCCCGCAACGATGATCTTTTTGGCAACCAGCATGCTAACACTGAAGGGGCTAAAGGAGCAAGGTCGTCTTGGAAGATCATTTGGGAAAGTAACTATCCGTGATCAGCCACCTTCAAATACAATTCAAAAGATTATAGCCCTCAAGGAAGCAATGCGTGATGTGGAAAATATTCTCCAGAATCTGAATGTGAACTTGTTAAAAATACGTACCATTCTCCTTTCTGGTCAGCCTCAGGTATGAGTTGTCAAAAAACGGCCATTGTATATACATGAACTTCGATGTTTTAAATGGTTACTTGTTCTGCTGTGTAACAATTCAATGTTGTTTTAAACTCTATTCAGGTGACCACAGAGGTTGCAATGGTCTTGTTATGTTCTGCAACCATTCTCCTCATAGTTCCTTTCAAGTACATTCTTGCTTTTCTTATATTTGATCTATTCACGCGAGAACTCGAATTCCGAAGGGAAATGGTTATAAGGTTCAGGACTTTATTGAAGGAGCGTTGGGATACAGTGCCTGCCACACGTGTAATTGTGTTACCATTTGAAAGTGAAGATTCTAAATCATCAAATAAAGGAAAGAAAAGTAACAGTCAAGCAAAATCAGAAAGAAGTCAGAATGGTGGCAAGTCAAGATAAATAGAGATACATCCACTTACAGGGTAGTTCTTTAGCAAGAAGTTTTGGTCTTATCTTTGTTAAAGATCAGGAGAATTAATGTCGGTCTATTTCTCTTGAATGTAAATTGAAATATAGTAACTGTAATAGACTGTATTCTTCTACAAGAATTTTGTTGTTTTGTTAGTTAGTGATGCTTAGTTTCTTTCATTCTTGGCACTCATATCCCATGAAAGAAAAAAAAAAGTATTTTTTATTTGCAGTTCATTATCCATTACAATATCAAGCAGTCTAAAGGATTTTTAAGGGAGCGGATATGCAAAGACTTTCTTCAATAACATCGCAATGATTGTTCTAAAATTCCAGTAATCAGGTTTGTTCAGGCAGGTAAAACCTTCTGACTATATCCTTAAGCTTTTTTTTTCTCCATTTTGATTTCTACAACACTGAAAGTCCTGACTTTGACAGGTCGGTGTATTACACAAGATGATCCTCTGTTCATGTTATCTGAGGTAAGCTGCTATTATTTACTCATTTAAAACAAATATGCTGATACATCATATAAAGAACTTTAAATTTGGGATTTTGTTTGCATTATACGTACCAACACGGCTTCTATGAATGAATAGGTACGTCTGATATAAAGTAGGAGAACCATTTCTGTTGACAACTTTTTCTCTTAGGGCATTCCCAGTTGCTTAGGTTTGCCATGGAAAGTAGCCGAATTTACTGACGGGGAGGGATTTGAATTTTGATATGAAAATATGGATTCTGGATGTTAGCACAAGCATGAGTAATTTAGCTTTTGGCCTTTTGCATAATCCACAAAAAGAGGGAATTGTTTAGGCTTCACAGTTGAATTGTATTTTCATTTTTACAGTTGCATCTAAATGATTTATGCTCTAGGCAGATTGTTCGGGAGGTTCATATCCTCGTGATAAAAGTCCTGGTTCATTGTCCATTTAGCTGAGATAGAGTGTTTTAAGATAGTAACTTACATGATACAGCATATTGTGAAACTTAGTAAGTGCGGTTGAACTCAGGACCAACTTAAAATACAAAAATTAGATACAACGAAAAAATGCTTATTGAAGGAAGTTCAAAAATAGGGTTGACATATATACATGATGTATATTAAAACTTCACCAATAGATTAAACATCAAGGAAAATGCGAAGATCCACCATATTCGGGAGATTGAGACAGCTTTTAAGCCTCCTGCTCCATTACAGACAAGCTTGTTATCATGGTACGAGCACACTGTTTGGTTCCTGGATCAAATATCAACTGCTTAGGTTGTAGTGTAGGAAAAAAAATGAAATCACACATATTTACTCAAATTGTCATTGAACGATCATATAGATATTCATATGCATCTTATTACTACTCTACCTTAATGCACTTTTTTCTTGTTTTTCGTTCTATTTATGTGATAAGAATAAGAATTGTGAGCTTACCTTGTTGCGCAGAATGTAACTATGTACTCCGGCCCAGAGCATGTTAGCACGCTGGAAGGATCATCATATGCATAGCTGTATGCTGCAGGACATACTTTCTTGAAACTCATTGAATAGTTTGTGGGTACACATGTCGAAGGATTGCCATACGTCCCTCTACAACAATACTCATCGGTATTGAACACGTCGCAAGCACTCCGGCAGGCAACAACCTTGTCATCGGACTTAACAGCGAGCTCCGACAGGCAGGTCTGCCTCAAGTCTCCATCACAGCCAGCAATGCTGCAATTTCCTTTCCCATTGACAGTAGCGATAACAATAGGTAAGTTGAACCCATCTACAAGGCTAACATCATAGAAATCAGGGTCTCCAAGTGTAAACTCAGCAATTGTAGCCGGCGGGGTACCTGGCTCTGTACAGTTCATTGATGTGCCACAGCTTCCTGTATTACAGGTACCGTTCCCATTTTGGTCAAAACTACAGCCCGTGCGACCCCATATCCGGCCACTCCAGTTAGCCGGAGCAGTATAGACTGCAGATTGCCCGGGTTTCAAGGTGAAACCGCTCCCGTTGAAGTTTTCACCATGTGTAATCCCAGGCCATACAGTCTCCTTGCATTTGTTGACTATAGTAAATGATTTTGTACCCTCTGATAATGTTGCAACTGCACCATAACACAAGCAAGAAATGTATCAGTACAAGTGTGAAATCAAACAAACAAACCAACCTTGTTGAATGGAGAAAATGTTTATCACCTGATGATGCAATGAAGATGAAGGAGAGGAAGAGAGCATGAACATGATGGTGAGCCATCTCTGTCTCAGTCTCTTCCTCTTCTGTATGAGAGTTGTGAATTTGGAGTGAAGCATGTATGGTGGCATTTATGAGTGGAGTTAAAGAAAGAGAATACGTGTAAGAGAGGAGTGAATCTACTATAGAGTAACACTTCATAAAAGCTTCCTTGCTTGCACATATCATCTGATTCTTTGCTCTCACACTCTTATCAACTTTTTCTCTTATTCTACATGTTCATCTTTTTTTACCAGCTAAAGTGTTTCCTCTTTACATTCGTAGGTAAAAGAACTGCCCGTAAAACACACGCGCACAAATCACCTTCCAAGATATTGAGCTCAAAAATAAACTTGTGATTTATTTGTAAAGTTTTGAAACTGAAGTTCAATCCTGAGAAACGGGTTTTTCCTCGCCAACAAAAAAATGTAACAAAAGAAACGGAGAAACGAATAACCAAATTCTCTCCCAAATATTACCAAGTATAATACAGTTGTGGTTCAGAAAATCCCAGCTACGCTATATAGCTAAAGTGAAGCAGCCTGAAGCAGGAAACAGTTTGTGTTGCACTCGCTGCCTCCAAGCGGATCTTACTTTCTAAGAGCTCAGAGTTTGTGTTGTGTCTCAGTCCCCTGGCAGCAAAATTGGAAGTGTAATGCCTATCGGATTGTACTAAACTATGCTGAACTTGTAGCCACCTTCTTCCGGACAATCCTCTTTCTCCTGGGCTTCGGAGCTGGTGCTTCCCCGTCAGCAGCAGCTTTGTCAGTGCTGCCTTGTCCGAGGCCAAGACGCCCAAGCCCCGACACCACTGAATTCTTTGAAATAAACCACTTCGATGAAGACTCGGAACTATTAGCCTCGGATTTCTGGGCATATGCTGCCTTTAATAGGTCACCTGACTGATACATAGGATCTGCCTCGATTCCTAGCCAAGCTAGCCTTGATTTTTCTCCTAACTGAACATTCAAAACCCTGCATCCGATCAAGAACAAAAGTTACACCGTAGCAGAGACCTTAAAACTCACAAATAATAGTTATCTTTTCTATACACAAATAAGTTTAAACAATAAGAAAATACATGGTCGCCACCACGTTAGTATAGTCAAAATGATTACTCTCTCAGATATGTAACTACTTCCCAAATCATGGGACAGTCAAAACCAAGAATGAAAAATTCTCCATAAAAGGAAAGGGGCAACTATAAAAGAGAGGTTTATGCTTAACCTAGTTCAAACTTAAAAGGTAAACACTGGATATTGTATATGACTTCTCATATCCCCAACAACGTTAAACAAGAACCAAAATTTAAACTATTCAAAAGAATAAGAGTCCACAACTTAATATTTATGTCAATAACTATTTCAGACGAGAAGGGAGCCAACCTCAAAGCCGTGCTGAAAAACAGTCCCACTCCGATCACATCAAAATGATTCATTATTGCTCTATCAACTCCACATAAAAGCTGATAGCGGAGGTTGGCATAGAAACCTAGGAAAGAACCATATCCAAGTGCATTACTGCTCACAGTTGGGGTCGTCACGGATAACCTGCAAACCAATAGACAGAACAAGTGCCCAACAGTGTTTAGCTCAGACTGAGGTGACCAATGACCAGAAACATTTCACTTACGAAACTTGATTACCTTTCTTTCTTTCTACTGGCCAGAAGATCAGTCAGACCACCCTGAACTGCTCCAGCTGCTAAACCAGCCATACAAAACTCTGCAGTTTTGTAGATAAAGGACTGAATTCTCTTCTGCGTGTCAAATTCTCTTAATGGGTAACTCTTTTCAAACATGTTGTTCGGAAGCTTCTGCAATGTATTTTGCAAATCAAAGCGAAATGTATTTCCATAAGACCGACAAGGTGCTAGTGACCAAACAGCAAATGCATTGCACGCAGACACAGTGAGCACATTAATGAGAGCAAGATCCCATTCCTGCTTTATCCTATAATCACAGTAAAGCAATAATCCATCAGGTCAAACATCAAATCAAAACATCATAATCACTTTTAGTTCCTTTTACTATAGAAGAAATAAGCACCTATCCTTGCGAGTCTTCACCTCCCACCACAAAGAACATCCGATTGTAGCAGCCTGTTCTAGAAGAAGCTTATACAGGAAGGTGGGATCTGCAATCATCCTAGGTAAAACAAACAAACACGAAACAAGAAAATGAGTAAGCACAAAATCACCATGTATGTCATTCAATTATAGTTTCAGCAGGATGCCAGTATTTGATACTGGTTGCTGGGAATCAAATATGAATAAATTGCATTGTAGTGGCAGACAACAATAAATCTTCCAGATATACATTCAAGAACTGGCTATCCATTGATTTACTCGTGTACCTTCACAATATATACTAGCAAGCTGACCAACAGTTATGATTTAGACTTTAGAGTTCCATCACTTTTTTTAAAATTTCATATCACATCTTTCATAAAAATGATATAATGGCCTTATTTTGCTTCATTAAATTTCCCAAATCTAAAAAGCATATTTTCATGGTCTTAGAGCTTCAAAACAAACAAACATTTGACCCCAGCCATTTGGAGAGACAACAATTCAACATTTCTTCCAACAATCCAATGCCTCAAACAATGGGAATTACTATCTCACTTCTCACAAATGAAAACAAAAACACTCCATAAGGGATTATGAATGAGTTTTGACTGTTTTTCACTTTCCTGTTAGAGTTTCCATGTAACATTGGCCTAGACTAGTAAAGATAGAAGTAGAAAGTTGAATTACTTTTGTTCAATGAACAGAAAGAATCCAGAGGAAAGAAATGATTTACAAGAATTTTCAAGATATACCACCGTTTAATTTTAGTATAGAAATAAATAGTCCGAACATTTAACAGAGCAGGTTCCCAAAATTACCTGCCAATAAATGCTCTAGATATTCCTTGAGGAAGCGCTCTGGAAAGTAATCTAGTAGCAGTCGGCCTAGCATTGATAGCCAGGTATCTTACCATTTGAGCTGAACTGACCAAACCCTGAAGAAAGTATTCCAGTCAGTATCTAGAAGCCTTCCTAGAAATGAAGTACATAAAAACAACAATACAAGCATACCATTTCATAAGCTTGCCGGAAACCTGCTGGCAAATCTATGATCGTTTTCTGCCATTCATACAACACTGAATCTACAAATTTTCGATCGAAAAGCTGTAAAGAATCACAAACAATGGTCATGATAGTTGAAGATCAAACTAAAAAAAATCAAAAAGTACAAATGTTTATAGAAACAAGATAATGGCATTAACGCCAGTATGTGCAAATATGTTATTTCAAACCTCTTCAAGAAATAAACGTTTCCGAAAAAGGCCACCCTCATCTCCCTCATCACCATCATCAAAATCATCGTAGTAATCGTCATCGTCACCATCATCATCACCTCCATCACCACCACCATGACTGTTCTTCTTTCCAATATTCCCTCCGCCTCCGCCGGTTGAAAGCTGTAATTACAAAAGTTTTAACCAAGATCAATTTTGAAGAAGACAATATTCAATAAACTAATATGACAGCAGAACCATGTGCCCAAGTACTTAATTCATCATCCAAACCATAAGCACATATGGATAAAGTACATGAACACAAGGAATGCTTGTATTATGAGAATTTTCAATATGACAAACTAACTCTACAGTTTGACCAGTTTCTGAAACAATCAGACAATGTACAGAAATAGTTTCCATATCAGCATTCAGCAGCCTTAGAATTGAAACTTGTATTTATGAATCTCTGTTTAGTTACATTATTTTTCTACCAAATAAAAGTTCAAGATCCAAAAAATTCATAAACAAAGAAATTTGCACCAGTTAAGCTTTGTACCACATAAGAATTTGATTAAAAGGATATTGAAGATTACTATTGATAGTCGTAAGCTGACTATGGATCAGCTTTTCTACTAGTTCCGCTCTTTGAATAATCAAACACTTATGTGAGCCATTAAAACACGTGTCTAAGAGCTAATTTGTGGACAGCTACTAGCATATCTCAACTATATCCCCCAGTCTTTGTCTTTGTATAGTTTAACACTTAAGTGAGTCATAGCAACACATACCAAGAACTTACTTGTGTACACTGTACAGCTACAACTACTAGCATTTATCAACTAGATTCTGACACACGCACAAACAGATTCCAAAGCATACCATAATTTATTTTCTTTTGCAGCTACCTTAGAATGAAAACAACTAGCATTTCTTCCAAGTGAGAACATAATCAAGAAAAGGCACCAACGAATCTATGGAGTAACTAAAAGCCATTATAGATATTCTCTAGTGAATCATTCCAGTTCCCTTGACACCCTTCTCCAATCCTCCAAAGAATAATAAATCCACTTCCTCAGAGTTTTCTCTCATATTTTTAAAGCCATCGTTGTAAGTTACTAACCAGAGTTCAAGCAATAAACTTGTCCACCATCCTTGTGCTAAAACCTCTGAGCAGAAATTTTCCTTTAACTCACTGAACATCAGTTCACTAACTTCATTTACAATCAAATTCAGAATTACAACCAAATTTAGTCCAAATTTAAATTCTTTTTCACATTTCCACTTTCCAAGTAACCAAACAGCAAATTTAAAGAAAACCCGAATCAAATTTCTCATCCACAAGAAACCAAAAACTAACCTCAGGACCGGACTGGGTAGTTTTCTTCTGAGTCAAATCCAGCTTCCCCTTCTCCAAAGTAACCGCACCATATGCACCGAACTCCTTCCCTCCTTTCATAACCGCACCACTCCTCGAAGGACCAGACGATGAAGCCGATACAAAAGAATCCGGCGGCGTCTCCGATGCCAGCAAACACCGCTCCAGAGAAGACAAAGAGTTGTCACCGGACACCGGCGAAGGAGAAGATAAAGAAGCCGAGCACTTTTTCACTGTGACTCGCCGGAACTTCCGAGAAACCGGACGAACGGCAAGAATTATCGGACCCAGACTCTGGCACGACGGGTGGTGGGTCTGGGAGTTGATGGGCATCATCGCTTGTGACGCCTGGAAGAATGCGTGAGCCATTTTTTCAAAAAAGTTATCTTTTTTTTCCGGTAGGTGCCTGTTTGGTTACCGAGAAAATCCTCAGACGAGGCTCATGGGTTTTGTTTCTCTCTCTGGGGAGATTTTGGAGAGAGAAAATGAGAGAGATTGGAGAAATGGGAGCAATGAGGGTTTTGTAGGAGGGATGGAGCAATGGCGAGTAGGCGACACAACGCAATCCGAAATGGAGGGGGTTTTTGTTGACCAGGTGAGTCGAATCGGTGAGTTGGTCGAGTCGACCCGGCCGTCCGTAGATGAGTCGGGTCATGGGTGAATGTGGGTGGGTCCAACCGGTTGCCTACTTGGCGGCGCACCTAACCACTCATCTGTAGTTCTTTAGTTCATTCATCTATAGGTCTTCTTTTGTTATCAAACTCAAATTGTGAATTTACCTTCTAACACCAATGGTTATATAGCAAACTAATATGTGATTTTTTTTCCCACGAGATTTTCAAGATGTACCCGCGATTAATCACGGTGGCACTTTCTTATCACGAGAATGAAGTTTTTCATCATCATCGTGAAACAAACATTTCACAACCTTTTTCCTTCATGCCACATTTTTAGTGTCTAATCGAATTGGGCATTTGCTCTCCTTGCATAGTAATCGCTTGTCGCACCCTCCGTCCAAGCACCACTTGTATTGAAGAACTAAGCCTCCATAAAGGCAATACGGAGAGTTTATCCCCTATCCTCAAACACTTTGTCTCCACAAAACATCTCTGAGGTTCCCGCCTCACCGAGTCGCTTCTAGATATCCCTATCTCACCGGGCAACCACCATGATATCTCGCTCTACTTAGACACTATGACGCTACTCGAAGTAGAAGAAGTTCCTAAGGGTTTTGATCATCTCCGCGACGCCCAAAGGACTAGTCCCAAGTTTGTTCGAAGCCCGCAGACAATGTACCAAATGATCTAGAACTCAACTCTTGAGTGGATCCTAAAGTGGACCCAACAATCGACCACACAGTGACGGGTGACGGAAATATTTGTGAGTATAAATATCTATCTCTTAGGTAAGAGAAAAGATCCACAATTAGAGTAGTCTTACACTTTAGACGGTGTCTTAGAAACACATACGTTGTCTTCATTTAACGCTATGCTACCTTACGCAAGCAACAAGTTCACCTTCAAGACCCGGAACCATTTGTTTCCAAAAAAGAAAATTAAGAAAACATCCTTCAATGACTAAAATTTGCAGTGGTCTCTACAGTTTCGTCATTAAAAAATGATTCCTAGAGTTACAAGCCCCCAATGCCACAACCCAAAAGGGCTTCATATTTTGTAATAAATCCATTTATAAACTGAACATATGTCCATCTGATAATACTAACACTAGAAACTGAACATATGCCCTTGGAATGGAAATGTCCTGAGACAAATTGCATATCCGATAAAAATCGAATGGTCAAAGATTGAAGGAGACAATTTACAATCAAAGATGGAGTGTTTGAAATCTCTTTGTAGCCTTAATGAATATAAAGTTGTTGATGGGTGGTTAGTGCTAGATAAAATTCTAGAA
This sequence comes from Pelargonium nanum, assembly GCA_036897485.1. NCBI lineage: Eukaryota > Viridiplantae > Streptophyta > Magnoliopsida > Geraniales > Geraniaceae > Pelargonium > Pelargonium nanum. The sequence goes on from JAYMTF010000187.1 coordinate 19,575, forward strand.
ACTGCAGTTTGTTGCAACCTGAGTAGAGAGAAGATGGTAACGCGGGTTTTTATCTTTGGCGGGCTTGTGCGTGAAGGGAAGTGTTTGCATAAAAATCTTGATGCACGGGATGATTTTAGAATAATGATTGAACCAAAACGGAAGAAGTTTGAAGATTGTGGCTACGCGATGCCAGAATTAGTGTTTTGGAAAATGGATTCGATGAGCTGTTGTAGTATTTCAATTGTAAAATCTACTATGGCGTGATAACATATATCAGGAATTTGTCACCGAGATGCATCCAAATATTCTTGGACAAGGATGGGAAGTTGGAGACAAACACTATGCTGGATTCGCATTTTTCGAGTGAAGGCTACATGGAATTGAAAGTGCTTGACTGAACTCGAGCAATGATTGTTCAATTTCATGATCTTCTTTCGTTTGGGGTGTAACATAATAGTAGTTCATGAACGGATCTATCTTGTTGAAGAATATCAATCCAGTTTTCATACCATTCTTGGTGCTTTTGCATCAAATTTCTTGCACAAATTTTGGCTTAATTCTCATAAGGGTAATTACTAGTAACTACTTTTAACCCGTGTCTTTAAACGCTTATAGTTTTGGTCCTTAAAGTTTTTATATTTTTTTATTTAAGCCTTGTTAATCAGACCTCCACGCCAGCTGCCACATCACCTGAGAACCGCCACGTTACCTTTGTGATGCCATGTCATCACTCCGTCCTCGCCTGAATGAAATAGTGTGTCTCATATTCCAACCGAGCGCAAAACCTAATTGAGACGAGGCTTGTTGAATAGTGATTGATTGCTGACAGACACGAGCTAGCTTCTTGAAGGTTTTGCAGTTGGTGTCGGTGGAGAGGCCGTGGCGCTGGAGGTACTCGACGTGGGAATTGTAGGAGAGGATCTCGGCGTTGCCTTGGTGGATAGCCGACGTGCATGTTCTTGGCAGATGTGGCATGAATAGGTGGCAACATAGGTGAGGCGGACATTTGCAACCCGCTATAATAGGTAATCTAAACTAAGTTACAAAAATTGGAAAGTCGATAGAGCCAAAACAAGTAAAAACCATAATCAAGGGTCAACTCTATGATTGAGTCGGGTTATATATTTACTTGCTATCTGATTAAAATTACCATTCTATATTGAAAAGTCACATTACGCCTCAAGAAACCAAAAGGCATATTGTACGTCTTCCATATCTGCCTTCCTCGTTTGCCATGTTTACAGGAAAGCAAGATCATGAAGAAAAGCAATCAAAACAGAGCAAACCAGAACAAGGAATCATTTTCCCAACACACCAAAGCCATCCCTTTTTTCTCCATCTCCATCAACCTCTCCTTACCCATATAAATATAACTTCCATTCCATGCATGCATGATCTCATTCTTCATCAACACAGCAACACTACAATAATCCCATTCCCTCAACTAAACCCTCCCATGTCTCTGGTCCACCGTCCCCGAGTCGTCGTCAACGGAGCCCGAAGAACCCGAACCTTCCACTATTTCTGGTGCCAAAACTGCCAGAGAACCATAAGGGTCGGTTCATTAAACTACTACGACATATCATTGTCCATTTCATGCCCCTACTGCTCCACACCTCTTCGCCAAGAGCTCGACATCGCAAGGCCCGGGCTCGTCCGCAACATCACCAGCCTAGCTCTCCTCCTCGACCCGCCGTCGCGCACCACGAGACCTCTCTGGGAAACAGAGCTCGAAAACGGTCCGTACCCGACTTCTTGGATCACCCTCCGCTTCAATTTGCCTCCTCGGACAGCTTCCCCTGTTTTTTCCCCTGTTTCCAATGTGGCTCCTCGGGCCAATCTCAGGCCAATTGAGCACGATCTCGACGAGATCATCGAAGGGATCGGGCAAAATGACCGGCCGGGGCCGCCTCCGGCGGCTGCTCCGGCGATCGAGGCCTTGCCGACGGTGAAAGTGACGCGGAACCATTTGGTGTGTGACTTGTACTGCCCTGTTTGCAAGGAGGAGTTTGTGATCGGAGAGGGTGTGAGGGAGATGCCTTGCAAGCATTTCTACCATTCCGATTGCATTGTTCCTTGGCTGAGCATCCACAATACTTGCCCGGTTTGCCGGTTCGAGCTCCGGGATGATTCTTGCTACGATCTTGGTGCTGACAATGGCGATGCTCAAGATGTTGTTGGGGAGAGAGTGACAAACACCATGAATTGGTTGTGGAGTCAATTGTTGTCTTTCTGGCCTTTCCGGGCATTTGTGAGTTGGAGGCATAGATTTCTTGATACACAAGATAACTCGTTTGAAACTACTCTTATCGGTACGTTTAAATTAGCTTAAAAGTTGGTCAAATTATCTTATAACGGTGATCCACTCATAAGTCTAAACTAATAGTGTTAAATGGTATTGCTTTCTATTAACTCGCTATTTCCGCTATTACACTTTTACTTTTCTTTTCAAGTTATGTTAACTATTATCAACATCACTATTTTAATTTTGTAACGTTCTATTAAACATAGTATCATAGGAATTGAATTTAGCTTTTATTTAACCTATTCAATATTCAAAGATAGAGATGTACAAATGGTTGGTTGATATATATTGATGGTGATGAGATTTGATGAGAAAGTTACTAAGCTAACTTGATTGAGCAACTCTTGCTAACCATGTTCTTAATATGTGACAATGATATGATATTTGTTGTTTTGTAGGGAACTCATGGATACCATCTTGGCTCATACTCTAACTTATTCATGTGGTTTATCTTTTGCTTTCAAGTCCCATCAATGCATGTTGATTTGTTTAGAGGTAAATATTCTTTTCACACTAATTTCAAGATCTACAAATGATGGAACCATATTGAAGCTTACCAGGTATCTTATCTATCTATTGACTACATCGTATTTAACTTGTACCATCACAACAATTTTTTTATGTTCACCCCCCAAAAAAAACTTTGAAATATTTATTTTTATTTTCTTTAAAATAATTGTTTCCACTAAAACATATATGAATGATTTTGTTCACAAATATACATACAATACAAGTTCATGCCATGATCCCTTCTAACATGTGTGTTCTTTCAATAAATCCTCATGGTTTATAGTTTTGCTTGCAAGATGGAAATGGAGGCACAAATCAATACTTCACATATTCACAATTGCTTGATTTGATAAAATTGTTGACCAAGAGTGGTGATATACTTGTATATAAAGCTTCACATACTCTATAGTTTATACTATTATATACACTATTTGTTTCTTTTCTTTTAATTAATTTTTTTAGGTTGTAATTGTCTTCTTTATAAAAAAGTTATAGTAATTGTTTATTGTCATTACCTTTGTAAATAACAATCCAATTGAGTTTAGCTCATGAGCTAACCTTTTATGATTTGATTATTCAATTATTATTTAAAAAAAATAGCAATATATTATTATATTAAAAAAATAGGGGTTGTATTTTTTATTTATATAAAAAAAGTAAATAAAAAATAAAAAATAGAGCATTCGAGTGAGAGAAGAAGAGACTAGAGAGACAATGGCAGGATTAGCAGCTCCACAGCCATTTCGGTGGGTCCAGATCTCCGAGGTGGGTCCCACACCCGGCCACTTCATCACCACCGCCGCTTCTCTCCGCCTCGGCCACCTTCTCCACCACCACCTCCACCAATGCTTTCTCAAGGTATCTCTCCTCTCTGCTCTTTCTTCACCTTCCGTTTGGTTGGATAGAAAGTTTCAATTTTCTCGGGAAAAGGGGTTGTTGAGAAACATAGAGGAAATTGGGAGGAAAGTTTAGTTTTTTCTCTTTTCTTGACTGTAAAGTTCATATTTTTCCTCCAAATACTAACCGTATTAAGTGATGTAATACAAGAACACTACTTGACTCAATCTAGGGTTGGCTTAATTTAACTGGTATTTTCATTGTTCTGAGACTATAACTATGTGTCAATTTGATTGGTGTGCATCAAGCATGCCAGCTACCATGTGTAATATTGAGAGATAGAGTTTCGGCCATGCGAAAACTTGAATGCGGTGCTGTTTTAAGGTATCTGTGTCGTGGTATGAAATTGAAGGGGATGGATGTAAATGGGATTCGATTTGGTATAATCAGTTGTGATTGTATCCTATAGGTCGTAAGGATATTAGATTCTTAGAATGTAGAAGAAAAAAGATAGTAAGAAAAGTGTGCAGCTGAAGAAAATTAGAGAAAACTGCACAGCTGGGAATGGATCCTCCAATGTATAAGATTTCAGATATTAAAGATACCAACATAGCCCCTCTACGCGGTCATGTTCCAATGAGCATGCTATGTCTTATTGCTTTTAATGCAAATATAGAGCTCCTGTAGATATTTCATGAATTGAAGTTTCCCTAAGCCCTGAGGCGTTTATTCAGTGGTAAAGCGTTAGTTGTTATCTTTACGTGCAATTTGCATGTCTTTTGAGTTTCAGACATTTCTCATTTTCTCTCCGATATCTTTTTTCCACAGAAATTCTGTCATCTCAATCACACGCCCGTATTGAAGGATGCATGGTGGGAAGAGGCCTTTCAGTTCAATGGATTCAAATTCTTGAAGTCATCAAATGAAGCTTTCTCGTCCACATTTTCAGCTTGCATGTATTATTTTAATGGGGGACGAGGAGGAAGCAGAAAGGCCTTTGGAAATAAGGGTAGGTCAAACTCGGAGATATCCAGAAGAAATCCATTCAGTGGAAGGCAATTGACTAGTATTCTTATTGCAGCTAATGTATTGTAAGTATAGTAGTTTTATAAACAAGGGTAAAGCTAGAATTATGTTTTTTACTGTTTTCTTAAGTACCATTCTCATTAGTCAATGCACAGCTTTTTCTTACTTTTTTGCCCCTCCTTACTGCCCTAGTCATGTGGGTCTGAAATCTGAATTTCACTTAATAGATTGTTGACACAATTTCTTTTGTTCTATTATGTGTAGAGTTTATATTGCTCAACTTGCGACGCAAGGGAAGCTCATGTTATGGGGAGCCAAGGTTAGGGGTTTGGATGTGATTCCAAATTAGATATATTATCTGTTTAGTAGTGCATGTTTTTTTTTTTTGGCAGTCTATATGTTGTACATTAATTTACGGTGTGTTCAGATTAATAGTCTTATTGACAAAGGACAATTGTGGAGGCTGGTCACATCTTCCTTTTTGCATGCTAATGTTGGGCACTTGCTGGTATGGTTTTGAACCTTGCTGCTTTATTTATCTCTTGTCATGATTGAGTTCTGTGTTTCAATCTGAAAAGAAATCCATCCTTTTCAGATTAACAGCTATTCTTTGAATTCTGTTGGGCCTACTGTGGAGACTATCTGTGGCCCTAAGAGATATCTTGCAGTGTACTTCATCTCTGCAATTGCAAGTAACTGCTCACAATCTTACTACAATAGACAAAGTAATTGTTTACAAACTATTATTCTGATCCAATAGTTTGAAGAAAATCAGGTTCAGCATCAAGTTACTGGTTCTGCAAATCGCCGGCTGTTGGTGCATCTGGAGCTATCTTCGGACTAGTAAGTAATAAGGTTTACCTTATGGCCCGACCATCGAAAGATCTGTTAAATTAGAAGCTGAGAGAGTTATACATCCAGTGTCTGCAATGCATTCACTTAGTTAAAGTTCTCTGACAAGTCCACCCTAAATTTAGTACCAGATGCTGTTCAAAATGCATTCCATCCTTGTTTGATTCTTGTTCTAGTACCTAGTCAGAATGTTTGAACGTTTAGTGTACATAAATATAGTTCAGTTGGGCCTTATTTCACACAAGAATCAGAATGTTTAATGAACTCTAAATAATAATCATTCGAAAGCTATGATGAAAGAAATTAGCTAAAGTTCATTTGCAAATATGCATTCGGGGTTCTGGTATATACTCTTTTTGGCCTCCTATTGCTCACCCACCTGAACTAAAAGGAAACAAAAAGATATTAAAGAAAATTGTTTCCAACGAGTAGAGGCATCTTTGGAATGAGAGAGTATTTCATGACCTTTATATCTTAGGGCTCGGTCGGTTGTTATGCTGTATTGTGCATGAAAGTTTTTCAAACTAGATGCTGGTGCTATATCTTTTTTCATTCTTCAATTTGGATTTGAACTCTGGGTATTTCATTCAGGTTGGATCTGTCGCTGTGTTTGTTATGAGGCATAAGAGCCTGATTGGAGGTGGCAAAGAAGAGCTGCAACATATAGCTAAAGTGATTGCTTTAAATATGGTATGTTTGTTACCTACCTTCTTGTTGCTGTAGCTTATAAGTGTCACTCATTACCGGGGGAAAGAAACATAATATGGCTCAACTGAACAATGTTTATTATTTACTTCACAAAATAAATAAAGATGAGTTAAAAGTAATCAATTTAGCTTGATCCATGCATCTCAAATACAATAGTTTGAGCATGATCTATATATAACAATTTGTGTTCTGCATTTATGTTTTGTGCTTAACGTTACTGTGCATCTGTCCTGTAGGCTATTGGGCTAATGTCTAGAGGCATTGATAACTGGGGACATGTAAGTATAACATCACACTTTTTCGATAGCTTTCTAAAATTTATATTTCAACAAATTTGTTGTCTATATTACACGAACTATTCTATCCCTCATCAAACCTGATTGGATGCACGCCTCTGTTCGAAGATCATAGGAAATTTGCTGATCAAATGTTTTAATGAAAATGATAAATAAATAAATAACCTGAATGTAGAGTGTCATAGTATTTCCAATTTAGGGGTCAATATTTTCAAGACTGATAAAGCATGCTCATGGAACTTCATGGAATCAAAATATTCTGAAACCTATGTTGTATTCCTCTAATTTTTTCATTTTTGTACTTCCAAGTTTAGCTTCCCACTAGTGCTGAGCTTAACAATGCTCTCTGGCTTTACAATATTGTGAAGATGATGAGTAATTTCAGTCCAAAATACCATGGAGCCTGCATATTGTTTTTCTTTGTATGATTGACTCGTATGATTATCTGCTTGTGTTATGTTTCCCAAATTAACACCTTAATTTTAACAATATTATCAGTTAGGAGGCTTGCTTGGTGGAGTCACGACATCATGGCTTATTGGACCTGCCTGGAAGTATCAGTCCCAGACCAGAGATGGGCACAGAGTTTTTATTGACAAAGCTCCAATTTCCTACCTCATTAACCCGAGAACTGAGACCAGGGAATTCAAGTGAAGTCTTGATTTTGCGAACAGCACACGTCCTGAAACAATGCGGACTGAGTTCTTGAACATGAAATATATTTCATTGAATTGACATTTGAGTTACAGCTTATGCTCTTTTTAGACAACAATAAATATGATTATTTTTCCAGCTTCCCATAGAAAGAAAGGGATATTGTGATGATATTCTTCTTGTATACTAAATTGACATTTATGCAACTGTTCATGTTCTTTTTACACTAAAGTTGTTTTCTTCATATATTCATGCTTGTTAAGATGTAGGTCAAATATGTGTAGAGTTTATATTGCTCAACTTGCGACACAAGGGAAGCTCATGTTATGGGGTTTAGCTATGATTCCAAATTAGATACATCACCTTGTGATGATTTTCTTCTTGTACACTAAATTGACATTTATGCAACTGTTTATGTCCTTTTTACACTAAGAGTTTTCTTGATATGCTTCTCCCAGTGCATCAGTAACTACACCTTACATTTTCCTCGCCTTTTTTTCTGTACGAGGTCTTAAAATTGAGTGCATGCATGTGTATACACGAAAATTAAGAGGTCCTTGTCCATGCAGACTATAGTTTTATTGAATCATGCATACATATTTATTTCACATATAGAAACAAACACATGCTCTGAAAATCAAGGAACTTTATTTCATTTGAAGGCACATACAAATGACAAAAAGTTCTCCCATTTTGTGTTTCAATGTTTACATCTCAATGAGTCTGCATATATCTCTAAGAGTTCCCTTTGAGAAGAATCTATGCTTTCTTGTGACATCTACATGTGAAGGCCTGCCACCTTTTTGGCTTTGACCTACTATTTCATCTTTTGATTCATTTTTACATGTATGTTGCTCAGAGAAGGAAAAAATAAAAACTGTCCGTCTTTTCGGACCTACCATGTATGTGCCAGAACAAAACTGTGCATCCAACGCTTTGCATGTCTATCGTTCGTCATTGGAGTCTTGACCAACAAAGGTTATAAAATATGGCGAGTCCAGTGAATCCTATAAACCAAACTTCCTTGTTGAAAGGGCTCACTGCTAAAGCTGCAACTACAACCATAAGAGTAAAAATCAATCCAACAGTAGTGTATATTTTAGCAACGTATTATATATGCAGTAAGTGTATCTAATAGTAGCCATAACAATGTCGATCATGCAACTAGATTAGCAACACATCATATAGGCAGTAAATGTATCTAAAAGAATGTCACCGGTCTAGCTGTAGTTATCTTCGTATAGATCAAAGCATTAGTAGATGCATGAAAAAGCCAAATCTTGCTTGAATGACAGTGACATTCTAACTCTTGCTTACAAGATAAACCCGACATTCTAACTCTTGCTTGAATGACAGTGAGAGCAGCTAATAAAACATCATCAATCTAGATATTAACACATGCAGGAAAAAGCTCGGACAACAAAAGATATAGCAAATATTGGAAGCCATTTATTTACTTATCGGACAAACATTTGAGCATGTAACTATCAGGAAGAAATCATATCGCAGAGACGAAAATGCATAGATAATGTTGAATGCAGCTTAGGAAACAGAGAATTACAATTTACTTTTTGCAATCAATTAGAGCTCCAAAACTTCCCATTACTTTCACAATCAATGCAAAAAAAAATATTGCATAAGCATTGGCAAACATGCGAAAACATCATGTCATGAATGAGATTGCCAGGAAGAAACTTACTTGATGAGGATGGAGCAGGTGATGGAGACACCAAACCCTCTCCTCTTCCTTCATTGGGCCCTGGGCTGGAACCATATGATACTACAGGTATCGGTGCCAGCTCAGGTGCTAGATGCGTTGGAGGCAAATTAGGAGTAGCAGCTTGAGGTGAAGGTGGAGGAACAGTTGGGTTAGGATATGATGTTGGTGAGGAGCTAGGAGGAACAGAAGAACCATGGTATCCACAAGGGGGTGGAGTATCACGAATGTCAGATGAAGGTGCTGGAGAGTAAGTAGGAGAAAGAGTAGGAAATGGGGAAGCTGATGGTTGTGGAGAAGGAGCAGGAGGGTTTGCAGTAAGCGTACTCTTTAGATAAGATGATAAGCTGATGCTCTTCACTTCACCAAAAATAGTGTTGTCAAGGCCAAGATTCTTCGCAGGAGAGCCAGTGATTGTTTGAGCCAATTGCTTTAATCTCTGTGGCCCAATGCTCCCATGATCAGACATGATTGAGGTCTCGACAATGACACGGGGTGCTACTGTTGAACCATTTGTATTGGTTAGTTGCACAAACACATTCTGCATGAAGTGGTGTAAGAAAAATCATTAGGCAGCAGAATAAGACAATAATGTACCAAGATACACAGTTTTACGTAATGTTTATTCAGATGTGTGGCATATCTTTGGACCCACCCAGTAGTAGTTGAGACTGATTTTATAAACAATCAGAATCTAGAAACTCAATTAAGGTTTTAGGGTTTGTAACCAGAGAAAATTTTGGCCCCCCTATGTGGTTCCTACAGCTTGTACCCAATCTTAAACCTTATGAAAGCTCAAGTCTATTAGTCATAAAATCTACAGTAACATGTCCAAAAATGATGGATCCTAATAAACCCGAACCACAATAAGTTGTGAAAAGAGTTGGAAGATAGTGTTGTACCTCATCAGATCTCAGCCGCAAGCCCAACTTCAATTGTTCTATGAACTCAACAAAGTTATTCTGTAGTTCAGATATGGAATTATCAAGAGTAAAATTAAGCATAATCTGGGGCATCTGCCAAATGGAAGCAGATTGCAAAGGGATCACAGTGAGTCCCCCTGGATACTTCAGAATTTCAAACTTAGATGGCTGCTCAAAAGTTGATGTTGTCAAAGTCAGATTGGACTGCTTGAGGAACACTTCAATCAAAGATGACTTCAGCAAACTAAGCGATACTGATGTTATGTGATCATTTAGTGGATTAGGAAGCACACCGAACACAACATGAGTCCAATTGGATGCAACTGGTTGGTGCATGGATAATATAGCCACCTGTTAAAAGCACATAGAAGGTAAGCTATTATTCAAGTTACACAATAAAATACAACAGAATATTTTTAAGTAAAACCTTTGTATCAGGAAGACCTATTTCCTCATAGATATCATATTCTAATCTTCCAATGCGCGGTACAAGCTGCGAAACTGGCATTTGCAGTTGGAAGAATGCCCGAACTACAGCTGGAAAAGAAGAAGGAAACATATTAGTAATGTATTGTCAAATTAGACCAGGAAAACATTGATGGGACTTCCATGAGTTCATGAAACAATCTCACATCCTCACATGGAGGTGGCCTCCAAACAGAATAGTAAATGAATACACTACAGAAGCCCTTTGATTACTTACAAACTAATATTTTGAGTGTGTAATTAATTCTAAGGATATAACATAGATGAAGGCTGTACATTTGAAAATATGTTACATTAGTTGGAACTGACTAAGAAAGAGGGTTTTAAGGTTAAAATATCATTAAATAGTGGTTGTGTGACTACTTCCGTGGAAGAGTGTGGTGCATCGAGGATTCCCAGTGATGTTTCATCCTTATGAACAATTTGGCAAAAATGAAACAGGCCATAAGTTGTGTCATTAGTATAAAAGTAACGAGGAGACATGATCACTAATTGTTTCATCACTCAATAACTAGAGAATGATTTTTATTACTCTATCCACTTTCTCGATCATACTGAGCCGACTCTATCTCACTAGTGCAAATATTGACTGGCTGGGGAGTCAGTCTTCATCATGTCAAATGTAGAGTTGCAGTGGTGCAGAATTGTTGCAGTGGGCAGGAACAATGGGTTGTTTAAGGATATAGAGCAACAACTTTGAGTCTTCAAATCGGGTTAAGTGCAGACACTTTTTCAGACTTTAGTGGCCCTCTTCTAAAGCTGATATTAATTCTTTTAGGATTTTATTTACGCATTCAATGTTTTTCCTATGTTCCCTATTTTTACGCTTTTCCATCCTTGTTTGTGCTTTTTGTATATGTTCTTCGTACTTTGAACCTCCTTTTGGAGTTTTTAATACAATATTCTTCATTAGAATGAAAGCCCTCTACGAACTGATTATTTTACCATCACCGCCAACATCTAGTTCTACTCTTATAGCACACATCAAATATTTTAAGCTACAACCAATGCCTATGGAAATCACAAAACAAAATACACATGCAAACATGTAATAAAAACATATGATTAAGCTTTCCATGTATAATAAATATATACATAACCAACCAGGATACCAGTCCTGGCCTCGGCTATCAATTACTGTATCTGTCCGACAATGAAAACTTTCTATGTGTGAAGCACGAGTCATTAATCAACCTTCAATTATAAGAGCTTAATGATATAGAAGTAAATATCAAAGATAGAAGCTATTGATCACCACTACTATAGTCTATAGTACTCGAGTCCACCATAAAGTTTCGTATTCTCTCATACAAGAGCAGACATCAGTTAAATATGAAACTTATATCGGCCTGGAGTCCAACATGAAGTCAAATACGATAATATGACACACACACACACATCAATCACTCCTAATCACAACACTTGTACAAAGAAAAACATTGATTCAGCAGAACAGGGAAATAATGCGTCCTCATTCAGGATCAATTATAGATCATTCATTTTCAAACAAAAATATCTTTTTTGGAAAGCCTAACAGAACAAGGGCAATAACAGATACCAGCCAGCTTAATGCGTCAAAAACCCATAGTTTAAGAACCAGAACAAGGCAATCAAATCATCAAACCAAAAATCATCAATCAGAGAACCTCAATTACTAGGTGAAATAAACAACCACAAACCCAACTACCAAAAAGCATCACACATAGTAGCAGAGGCAAAAAAAAAATACCCAATTGTTGTGATCATCAAAAAAACCCTAATTCACTATCAAAACCGCAAATTGACACATACCCATTTGGTCAAATCATCAGAAAACCCTAATTACAGAATAAAAACACTCACCCATAATTTATGGGCCATAAACTTAAAACACCCGATAATCCCAATCACACAACACAACCACACAGCAAATCACTGAATCAAAGAGACTCACCACTCTTCTTCACTGCATCTTCTGCCTCAAACCCAGAATTCTTCTTGTGATGAGGGATGATCCAGAAGATCCCAGACACCAAAAGCACCAAACATAGAATCAAAACAAAAAAACACCTAAAATTGAACTCCTTCCCAATTCTCCTACCAAGAGCCACCGGACATCCACCACAGCAGAATCTCGCAGACCCTCCACTCTGCTGTTCCTGATGCTGTTGTTGCTGCACATACAGCTTCGTTTCAAACTTACCCATTTGCAGAGCATCTGTAAGAGACCCTCTCGTCCTCTCTCTCTCCTTTTCTCTCTCTAAAAATGTTAAAAATCGTGTCTTTTTTCTCTCTCTCCTTAAATCTCTCTCTCGAGAATTCAATGAGCCCAATAAGGGAAGAGACAAGCGTTCATGGTGGACAAGCTGTAAAATTTCTCGAAGCTGATTCACTATTACACACTCATCTGCTCGTGTCTTTACTGTTTTAGTTGGTTTTTTAATTGCAAATTTTGTTGGGTACCGAACGTTGAGGAGAAGCAAAGGTGAAAGAGAAAGCTACAAGAGAAGTGAGTTGTCAACTCAAGAAGAAATTGGTATTTTTTTAATATATATTTTAAAAAATAATAAATTATTTTTGGAATTTTTTAGAAAGAATATTCTTTTGTGGAGAGATAGATAATGGGTACTACTATTTTGTTTTTTGAGATAAAAAGAAAAAAAAGATATATATTAATATATTTTGAAAAGGTAAAAATGTTTTGCACCACTTGTAAAAATTTGAAATTTCAAAATGTTCCCATAACACTACTCCTAAATTGGTCACTTGTGGACTACACTACTTATCTTTATCTTTTTGGATTATGGTGATGCTTTTTTTACACTTGTTGGACTCACAAGATAGAGCACAAAAACGAAGTTGACCAATACGAATCCCCCACGTGTATCGTGATAAACGATTAAGAATCGAGCTAAGTTAATTTATTGAAATCCATAAAATTATTTATTCGTAATCGATGGTGTATGCGTTTAATTCAAAATTTTACACAAATAAAGTCTCAAACCTATTAGAATATGGTTTGCGTGATATTATTGTTTATATGACTAATTTGATGCTTGTTATGTACGTGTGGTTAGTAGATATTTGGTACCAATATTTCCATTTCGAGACTTAGTGCTAATGAAAATCATGAAAAGTGAAAACCATGTTGTTTGCTTTTATATGCGTCACTCATTTTAATATCATAAATATGTAAGTGAGGGTTGTGTAATAAATGAATAAGTTAATGATAATTTCGAATTATAACGGTTGTATAATTTTTTTGTTCAAGCTTTCAATTGACGGAAAAATTAATAAAGTATAGCGAGAATATAATATAATTAATATCACCTACATAAAATTGACTTAAAGTTGTATTTGGTCACAAACATATATAGGATGTTATTAAGAATTATTTTGGTTCAAATAATTTAGATTATATTAAGTGTCTTTAACAAGTGTTCACCTAGTAATTATTATGAGGTAGGCTTGCCTACCAAATTAACATTATTCACATGCGTGTAAAATTCATTTATTGAATGATTTTTCAAATCAATTAATTGTTTTCGGACAATTTTGTTGATAAACCTATAATTTTAAGGCAATGTATACAAGCAAGATGATGATTTACTATCAAAGGGAATTGACATTACCATGTTGAGTATTTGAATTTAACAATTAATACAAAAACGAGTGGATTTAATCCCAATTAACGACGAAGTAGATGTACATAATTGGATTGGTTTAGATGTTAGATTCAAATATACGCAATTGAAACCTAATACGGAAATTGAGTGTTTAATAAAATGACAATTATCATTAATCAAAGTTGTTAATTTGTCCATCTTATGAATACAAAGTTACACCAAAAGCTATGTCATAGATGAAACAATTGATGTCATGCACATATGACATTTTGCAGAAAATGTGCTAAATGAACACAAATTAAAGTAAAGCAATAAAATTGTTATAACAAGATAAACTATAAAAATCACACATCAACTTTTAAAAATATGTAGTTTTTCATGATATCTCCTTAAGGCAGCTCATATTTCATACAATTGTTTTACTTTTCACATTTTTTTATTTATAAAGATTGATTTATTAGAGTAAATATTTAATACAATGTTTATGTATAAAAGTGGAGAAAATATAGTTTTAGTCAAAATAATTTTTTGTAATGATATATATATATATATATGTTTACTTATACATATATACATCTAATATATATGTGTTTGGTTTTCAAAAATAATTGTTTAAAAGTCACTAATAACTCAACAATTTATGTTCCATGAACTAATATTTATTTTAACCAACACACAAAATATAAAACTCTCATATCAAAAAGTTAAATCTAATTCACAAATGCATATGCAATTTTTTTGTTTGATGGGCTATGACCATGAAGTTGTCAAAATATGAATATGGGCTTAAATGGATTTGAGTGTTGGGCTCATCAATCCAAGTAGCTTCAACAAACAACTAACTTTGTGCAAATTCCAAATGACACCAACACAGTATCTTCCTCTATATGGAGATTAACGGTTCAACTCAATATGGGTTTTGAAAATCACCCATTTTTGTGCAGAGCAGTGGAAGCTTCTCTGAATCCACCAATTGGTCTGCTTGAATGTCATGACACTATCAGATTTGCAGTCAAAATTTCAGAGTAAAGAAAGGTCAGTAATAGATTATTTAGTTTACAAATTTCATGTGGATTGGATGTTTTTGAATTGTATTTGGAATACTGATATATTTTCCCTCATAATTGTTCTTCAATTTCAACTTATAATGGCTGTTGCAAAATGAAAATGACCCCTCAAGTGGACTGTTCTGGTCTCCATTTTCTACCATAAGTGGCCCAAGACAAAGACAACCTCTTAGAAAATTTGAAAATTTTGTGTGTCTTCTTCATCTTCTTCTTCAAAAGACTTGCATTTTGATCAGGATTGTGACTCAAATGAGTCAAGTAGACTAGCAAATTATTGAAATAAGAGTTTTCCAGAAGAAACCCTAGAAAGAAGTCATTTTCTTGCATTTCTTGCCTTAGCTACATCTTGATATTTTCTGAGTAAGGTTTTGGGTATTCAAAACTCAGGCTTTTACACTGAAAACTCTCCTGCTGCACTCTTTCACATTTCTGTTGAGGTTGTGATCTTAAGTACTATATTGATAATGATCACCATGAGAGGAAAGTTTCTTCAACTTTTGGTGGTCTTTTTCATTCTATTTCTGTGTTCAGAGACCAGTGGAGGGAATGGGTTGGTTGGTGCTGAATTGAATGTTTTATGTTTAAAAGGCGAACGAGAAGCACTTCTGCGTTTCAAGCAAGGCTTCAAGAATCCTCCGTTGGACCCCTTGTTATCTTGGGAGACTGAAGAAGACTGTTGCAGATGGAAAGAAGTTGGGTGCAACAATATAACAGGTCATGTCACTACCCTTGATCTCCACAGCTCAGGTCTATCTGACTTGTCACAAGGTGAGTTCCTTCATTCATTACTTGACTTGCCGAATCTGAGGTACTTAGACTTGAGTCAGAATGATTTCCAACATGCCCAAATTCCCGAGTTACTTGGCTCTCTCCGAAATCTAGAATATCTAAACCTATCCAAGACCAATTTTCGGGGAATGATTCCTGATCATCTGGGGAACCTTTCAAGGTTGCAGTTTCTTGATTTGAGTGGCAATGGATATTCTCTGAGAGCAAGCAGCCTTGATTGGGTTTCCGGTCTTTCTTCCTTGAAAGTACTTGTGTTGGATGAAGTTGATCTTAGCGCCATGGTTCATTGGCTCGATGCTATCAATACGCTACCTTCTTTGGTAGAATTGAGTTTACATGCTTGTAGACTTAGCAAGCTTCCTAAATCTTTTCCATATGTGAACTTCACCTCTCTTCAAACCCTCGATCTCTCCTTTAACAATTTCAAGTCCAAAATACCCGATTGGTTGTTTGATGCTGGCCAAAGTCTTGTTCACCTTAATTTGAGCCGTAACATGTTACATGGAGTGATTCCAGAAGGTTTTGGGAATATGACTTCTCTTACTGTTCTTGACCTGTCTGTGAATGATCTCCAAGGTCCAATACCTGTAACTTTGGGCTTGAAAAGGGGACAAAACCATGCCAGGAAAGCTTCGTTCTTGACAGAATTGTATCTTTCCCAAAATCAGCTGAACGGATCCCTGGAGAAAAGCCTTGCTCGATTTTCCGAATTAATCATCTTTGATGTGTCTTGGAACCGGTTGGAGGGAAACCTCACAGAAGAGGATTTGCTGAACTTCCGTAGCTTGAAAGTATTAGACTTGTCTTCAAACTTGTTGGGTGTGAATGTGACTTCAAGCTGGATCCCAAGTTTCCAACTGGAGCGTATAGGTCTACAGTCATGCCAGCTGAGGTCTCAATTTCCGGAGTGGCTACAGAATCAACAAAACTTGCTGTCCATCGACATCTCCAATGCTGGAATTTCAGATAGTGTTCCTGAATGGTTCTGGAATCTCTTTCCCAAGATTGAGTATATGAACCTCTCTCACAACAGCCTCAGAGGGTCAGTGCCGGATTTGTCATCAAATCTCGAACTTTCAGCTCTTGATTTGAGTTACAATAGCTTTCAGAGTCCCCTACCTCATTTTCCTCCTAACTTGAAGACATTGGTTCTATCTGAAGGTTCATTTTTTGGACCCTTATCTCACATATGTGAAATGTTGTCTCACAAAAATTCTTTTAGCTACCTGAGGTTATCTGGAAACAGTTTATCTGGATTGCTTCCTGACTGTTGGACAAATGGGGAAAATTTACTCGCTCTAGATCTATCAAATAACAGTCTATCAGGCCCAATTCCCAACTCAATGGGGGATTTAGTACATCTCACTTCGTTGGTCTTGTCAAAAAATAATTTCTCTGGAGAAGTGCCCAGTTCGTTGAAGGACTGCACAAATTTGTTTTTTCTCGATCTTTCTTATAACAGATTAACGGGGGAAATACCATCTTGGATAGGGGTGAGTGTACTAAATCTGATTGTCCTTATCTTAAGTTCTAATTCATTTCATGGAGGATTTCCCGGGCAACTGTGCCAACTGAAGTCTATCATAATTTTTGACATTTCTGCAAATCATATATCAGGAAATATTCCACGATGTACCCACAATTTCATTGATATTGCTGATACAGATACTTTAACTTCTTATGTGTATCCTGACACTGTCGTTAGAGATTATCAAATGCTCGTACCCATGTATTTCAGACCTTCTGCATCAGTAACAGTGAAGAATATCGAACTCGTCTATTCTGCATACTACCCCACTGCAATCATGGACCTTTCATCTAATAATATAAGTGGTGAGGTTCCTCGGGAGTTTGCAAGCCTAACCAGATTGTATTACTTGAATCTGTCTAATAATCAACTCACGGGGACTAATACCATCAAGTCTGAGTGCACTTAAGAATTTAGAATCTTTTGACTTGTCAAGAAATCAGCTATCCTGCACGATTCCATCCAGCTTAGTTGATTTAACTTTCCTCGAAGTTTTCAATGTGTCGTATAACAATTTGTCAGGAAGCATTCCACGGGGTGATCAGTTCATTTCGTTTGATGAAACATCATACATAGGAAATGGCAACCTCTGTGGATATCCGCTGCTCGAAAGTTGCTCAATAAATGACAGGCATGAAGATCCAAATTGTAGCATAGAAGAATCAAGTGGCAATAATGAAAGCTCTCAGGAAGACAGTGACGGTTCTAGAAGGCCGTTCTACATCAGCATTGCTATTGGATTTGCCACAGGGTTCTGGGGATTTCTTGGCACCTTTTTGTTCCATAGGACACGAAGGCATGCTTATTATCGTTTCTTGGACAGCACATATGACAAGATTTACGTCATAGTAGCGATACAGATGGGCAGGTTGAGAAGGAAGTTTCAAATCCCGGTAGAACAGAAGCGTTGATAAATTCACCCAGACTTCAGACTGCAGCTAGCTCGGGTATAATTCCAGCTTCCTATTTAAATAAAATCCGAGAGTCGAAGACTGTTTTGCATTCTCATTTCTCAGTTCTTGGCATTGCATTGCATTTGCATTCTCATTTCTCAATTTATGGCATCGCATTGCATCATGACGTGCTTTTAGTTTTCAAGACTTGCTAGTTGAAAACTGATCAGTGTATATGTATATGTGCTTTTGTTATAGCTGCTAATCTAAATTGTTTCTTGCAGAACAAAATATGCGATTCTTGATGCAGCCTCGTGGATCGTCGTGCTTAAATTTGATTTGCAATGCCTTGATCTTTGAGATTTGCTTTAGTTTTTGTTTTTTCTTGCTGGTTTATGATATTGAGAAGCACAGTTCAATAGCAAATGTTATGTTTCTGCATTCTGTTTTCTGTACTGCTAAAGTTGCTTGTAAGAGTTCGTTTCATTTCATGACATTTTTAGTAGATACTTTATTATTGACTTGAACATTAGTTAACTTGTACTATATTTGATTTGTACGGATTTAATTAAGTTGATACTTAATTTGGGACGAAAAGAGTAACAAAATGTAACATATGGCTGTTCAGAAGGCGCTTGAGTGGGTAGAAGTGAGAGGAATATGGAGTAATATCGTTCTTGAAACATATTCTCAATTGGTGATTCGAGCTTTACAAGTTGAGGTGAGGGGAGGATTTGAGTGTTTCCGGCTTAGTTATCAAGGATATTTAAGCCACTGTAACTCAGTTGGACAGTCTAAAGTTTTAATTTGCTATAGGGTATGGGAACATGCGCCTAATGTGTTAGATAAGTCGTCGATTTTTTTGTCATCCTTAGCGGGATGGATAGGCATTCAATCTTCTCGAGAAATTCTATCATTGTTAACTAATGGTTTGACTTAATAATATTTGTTGGTAGCAGCTCACAAATGTAGCTCTTGCATTTTAACCCAAACTCTATCCATACCCTCGACAATGAGGCTCGAACCTGAGACCTCAAATAAAAAATCTAAAGCACTTAAACTGTTCGACCACATGTCTTGGTATAAAACTACATGAATTTACTGAACTCAATCACTTATCTTTTAAATTAACATAATAATTCGAGTTTGCTATAGCACTGGCATAAATCCACACATTGCGTTTGAGTTTTTGACTCACACAAATGTAGAAGTATTTATTCAAATTTCTGATCGGGTTCGGATTATATCACATTTAAAAATATTAGTGTAAAAAGTCAATCCGATCTAATCTTATCTAATTCATATTTTTATAGAATAAACCTGATCTAACCCAATACTGTAATTAATCTAACCGCTTTTACGTCGGATTAAATTTCAGATGTTCACGAATTCAAATCCAAATTATAGGTATACCATATCTAGAAGCTAAAATCTACTGAATTGCTGTTTTTAACATGTGAGGGGCAAAAACGGTCGAAAATTCAAAATTTTGAAAAGGAAGCGGGCCATATTTGGATGTTTTTTATTTATTAATTTAATTTAATCATTTACAGCAGCTATTGATTAAAAAAATAGAGAAAAAAAAATCATCTCTCTCTCTCCTCGAAACTTTTTGAAATTTTGAAAAAAGCCCACCACCTCCATTTCTCTGCGCGCTTCTAAATTTTCTCCTCATTTTCGTTTCGCTCTCCTCTTTATATTCACTCTCTATCTGAAACCAGAGCTCAGATCTGTAGCTCTCCATTTCATAATCTGTTCAAAGGCTACTCCTCGACGGCTTTAACTTATTGGATTCTCAACTGTAAGCTGAAAAACTACTCATCATTTTTTTATATTTCGGATTTTTGGGTTGTGAATGAGTTTTTTTTTTTGGTATTCTATTTCGATTTTTGTTTTGTTTCGAGCTCATGGTGTCTCTTTAATGTCAATGAAATTTCTAAATCTGTCTTGTGGGTTTTTGTTTTGAGTGTGTTTTTTGCAATGGGTTTGTGTCTTTTTGCGTAATTGGAAGGAAATCCAGAAAAAGAAAGGGTGAAGTGGGAAAAGGAAATTAACTAATCTCTATCAAATTTTGGGGATCAATTTATCATATTGGTAGGTGTTAATGTTGATTCTCAATCTGGGCACAAAGTGGAAACAGAAATTTTATGTTAAATCTGAGTGTTTTTTTTTTTTTTTTTTTTTAAATTGAATCGTTTGTCATTGACATTTGTACCAAATTAGTTGAAAGTTTTCACATTTTGAGCGGAGGAATCTAGGGAAGATAAGAAGATAGGATTTTGATATATGACCAAATATGTTCTAATTAATGTGGATCTTGTAAATTGGAAATTTTGCTTTCAACAATTGCATATGTTAATGCGAAAACCAGTTCTTAGAAACCTAGCATATCTTTTCATTTAAGGATTGTACAACCTCAGGATTGAGTTTAGATTTTTATTTTTATTCTTTTATTTTTTTTTTGTACTAAGGGAGTCGAGCTTGGGTTTTTAAGTTGTTGAGTCTCAAGAAGCACATTGCTAGTCCTCATTCTAGGAATGTGCTGCATTGTCTCTATTAAGTTTGCTCATTTCGACAATTTTACTAATTGCTCATACATGTTTGATTGTTATTTGCTTGGGTTTTTATGTCATTGTGTCTCAAGAAGCACATTGCTAGTCCTCATTCTAGGAATGTGTTGCATTGTCTCTATTAAGTTTGCTCATTTTGACAGTTTTACTAATTGCTTATTACATGTTCGATTGTTATTTGTGCAGAATGGAGTCTCTCCCTGATTGTGTTGTTCAGTACATTTTGTCACACATGAACAATGCCAAAGATGTGGCAATATGTAACTGTGTTTCCAAGCGATGGAAGGACTTCCTGCCTTATATGATCAGAAGCATCTACTTCCCGCGAAACTCTTTTGACAATTACAGTGGACCGGACAGTCCTGAAATTGTTGTGCTCAATATGATCTCCTCTTTTGTTCGACTAGAACAACTGGTTGTCTATAGCCAATTCTCTAGTTCTGGCCTTGCTTCATGGCTATTGCTTGCTGGCCAATCTCTTAAGCATCTCGAGCTTCGTATGGATAACCTTACTGAACATGATTCCAGTCAAGACAGTCCTTCGAAATTAGATCGCATTAATGCTGCAAAAAAATTGGATTCATTGAAGCTTTGGGGAGTGCTAATGAGCCATCCCCCTAAGTGGGATATCTTCTTGAATCTTCGGGATCTTGAAATTGTTGGTGCAAGAGTAGAGGATCATGCATTGTCTGCTGCACTTAAAGCATGCCCTAACCTGACCAACTTGGTGCTACTTGGTTGTGAAGGGCTTAGATCAGTGACAATAGAATTACCATATTTAGAGGAATGCAAGCTCGACTTTTATGGCATTGGTAATTGCGCACTCACCCTTAATTCACCGGTTATTGAGACCCTCGAGGTACAAGGTTGTAGCTTGATCAAGGTTCCTGAAACTAAGCGCTTGAGGAATCTTTCGATTGCCAACAGTTCTGGTAATTAACTAATTACCTTTTGCATAATGTCTATTATGTGAAGCTAGATAATGTAATTTAGTTCTGTCTATGTTTATTGCTTCTATCCCATTGTTCCAAAACTGTAACTGATTGTCTGCTAAATGCTTTCAGGAAGAGTTTACATGGTTGATTTCGGAAAACTTCAGGCTCTTGAGTTTTTGTCCATCAGAGGGGTGCAGTGGTGTTGGGATGCAATAAGCAAAATACTCAAATGGTCAAGCGAGGTGAAGCATCTCTTCATGAAGGTGGAGTTCACGGGGGATTTTGATAATCTTCAGCCCTTCCCAGAGATCGATTTTGTTGAGTTCTTCAACAGCCATCCCAAGCTGCAAAAGTTTGATATTCATGGAGCCATGTTTGCGGCTCTTTGCCAAAAGAACAGCCTGAAGAATGTGAGTATGCTGATATTCTTGTTTAGATTTAGCTCAAGTCCAACATGTTTTAAAACGTGCATTAGATATGAGATTTCACATGACAACTCTTACATTGTCATTTGAAATTCTATGGTTTTCCAAACATTATATTTCTATGTGAAACAACATTCCAATCAAATCCAATAATCCATTGGTATTCTTGATGAATGTTTTGAATTATACGTCTTATTGATCAAACTCTCTTCTTTTCAGTTGGATGCAGGGTTTGTCATTCCATGTTTGGAGGAGGTGGTGGTTACAGTGAGATCACCGTTAAATGCTGAACAGAAGATGAATACTCTCGAGTCATTAATAAAGTATGGAAAGAGTTTGAAGATGTTGGCGGTAAAGATTCTTCAAATGAAGAGTAACCATAGTAGTGCAGATGATTTCTTTGACGAGATATGCAGGTTCAGATACATGAATCGCAGTTTAGTTCGAATAGAATAAAGCTTACACGAGTAGCAGTCCCTCCATTATCGGCTGTTTTTTTTACAGATCATTCCAATTTGATTCTCTGATTAACAGCTGATGGCTGCTAAACATTGTTTGTTAGATTTTTAACGATTGATTTGTTGTTAGCAGCTGATTCTCAGTCTTGTATGTTTGTTGTGACTTTCTGAAATGCATAGGCCATGTGGAGTTTGCTAATAAAATGCAGTCATTATTTGTTGTTTGATGAAGTGAACAAATTATTGTAAACTTGTAGATTACAATATCCATGTTGATCACAACAAACCAGAGGCAAAGGAAGATACTAAATTGCTAACAATTATCCAACTCAAACCAACTAAACATGCAATGAACAAACAATGCACATGGTTCCTCAATTAGTTCCATATTGTTGCACAAACTCATACACAATACGATTATGCTTCCCGAAACTCCACTTATTCTGGAGTTTTGGCGTGTCACGCCCTTTGTGTGCTCCGAGAACTAGGAAAATAAAAGGAAATACCATTTCATTTCCAATCAAGTACAAGAACTAAGTAATCATCTTAAGCAAAGTTTATGCAGTTGCTTACGCGTATTGGCTCTAAAAAAGGCAGAACTAGACTTACAATGTGCAATTCTTCAGCACTTTGACATGTTGTTGGAATCATAGGACAGCAAATGAAGCTTCTTTGTTATAACTGTAAATGTTGTATATTTTCATTGAGGGTATAAAAAATGTATGTAAAAAGAAAATAAAAAAAGTAAAAAAGTAAAAAGAAAGATTTTTTCTATAGTATACTCTTTCATCAGGACTCAAGTAAACTAGTGGACTCTAGATGAGCTTCTTCTTCTGAAAGTAACGCTTCAAATGCCATATTTGCAAGGCAGAAGCAGAGATACATACACCCAAAGACATGATGCTAAACCATGCCACCCTAGCATTTGTTATCTCGCTTACAGATCTCATTTCGGCTTCTCTGTTAAGTACAACCCGGAAGAAAAGACATTAGAGGTAATCATATTAGATTCATTGAAGTTAGTACTAAAGCATTACGCGTACAACAACAACAAAAGTTACCTGCTCTTGAGATATAGTAGATTTTCATGTATTGCCTCAACTGCTCCTTCGAGCTTCCTAAGTTCAAGCTCGACGCCCTACAAAGAGATAAGACTGTAAATCAATAATTTGAAGGAAATAAATTTTTTACAAAATTGGAACACAATGATACCATATTTTTAACAGAAACCAATATCTAAAATTGATCCATCCCTTATTCCTTATCAGCAAACTTGATTGTTTAAGTTCAAATGCCATATTAATAGCAGAAATCAATACCTCAATCTTCTCTTTCCTTGCAACTGATTCCCAATCCTTTGCTGCAATTCCCGTTTTCCAGTCAAGGTTAACACTTACATCTTCTTTATCCGGACGACTACCATCCAACCAAAAACATGCCAGGTAGCTTCCGGCCTCACTAGTTGTGAAAGCAAACTGGCCTTTTGTCACATTATCCAAGCGATGAAGAGTGTTCCCATATGGTGAAGTCACCTAAAGGAGAACACGAGGTGCTATTGAAATTAGAAGCAAATGAAACCAATAGAATTTTTTATTTGTAAATTGCATTACGTATTTCACTTGGTTTGCACATTCATTACAAATAGACACAGGAAACAGAAAAACCAATCCTGTTTTTACAAGGGCAACAGCCAACAAGGACCAAGAGAATGGAAAATAGCCTTTGGACACATTCTAAACCCCAAATAGGCAGTGCATAAAAGTTATGAGAATCGAGTAATGGACAATTACAGCACAGATCATTAGAAGGAAATGAACAAGTTTGACATCCACAGCATTGTAACAGGAATACCAGCATTGTAAGAGAATTTCATTGGATAAACTTGGGTTTCTGCCTATGATGCCCATTTCGACACCCACGACACTGTAACAGGATTGCTAGCATTTTAAGATAACTTCATTTGATAAACTCGGGTTTCTACCTGAGATGCTCAACAATACCATCTCTAGCCAATTCATCCATCATTATAGGTCTGTTACAATAAATTGATATTCAGTTTCTAGACCTGGTGTTATATTCATATCATATGCTTCTTTATGTTTGTCTCCATTATCAAGAACTTTAGTCCCACAACAAAACATGAAAATCTTGATAAATTGGTGCACATTCATAGGCCATGAAGGACAAGCACACAACAAATATGTTCAGATGCAAAATTTAACTGGTTTCATGTAAGCAAATCCCAATATTTAGTACTGAGGAATCAGAATGATTGTATTTGGCATTAAAATCCTAGAAACATAACCAAGCCAAAGCAAACAACACTCCTGAATATCCAAACCCTTTCTTAATTTTCTTTTCTATGTTCCATGCAGTCTCAGCAACCAAACATAACTCTTGCAACAAATACCATAACCAAATTACTAGAGAGAAATCTTAAACTCTGACCAATCTTAACCATGAATTTTCATTTCTACCTCCTAAATGTAGCTGATATTCAAATTCTACATTTACTTCACAAACAAGTCAAACAAAGCAGACCCATAAAAAACCTTCCTGAAGCAAACTAAAACAACATCATAGAAAACCCATAGCATTTTAAGCCAAAACCAAAACCTTAAAAAAAAAAAAATCCTCCTTTTTCAGTTTCACGAATTTTCTGGGGAAAATAAAGATGACCCAACGTGAATTGGCTCAAAGCGAAGGTAAAAAAGAAGAAGCTTACCTTAACGGAAAGGGTGGGGTTGTAGTTCGGGTCGTCGGCGATAACGACGTAATCAGCCAAAACGACGACGTTGCTCTGGATTTCTTCCGAAACGCACTTCATCCCCATCGACGGCATGTTGATCCACACGGCGTCGCTCGTCGGAAAAATGTAACCGGCGGCGGCGAAGAAAATGAGGAAGAAAGGTAACAGTACATCCCGGCGCATTATAGCATTCCTCCCCATCACGTCAAAGCTCTTTCACCGTTTATTCGACGTCGTCGTCTTGGTCGTTTCTCTCTCTCTGTGTCGGAATCGTGTTTGCTTCTCTCGCAAGGAATCGGAGAAAACGAACGGGACAGCTCTTGGTTCGGTGTCTCAGGCGATTCCTCTCTGTTTCACCTTCTGTTTTAATGTTATTTCTGGTTTTGCTATTTTTCAAAAACATTTTTACGGCTAATTTTATTTAACCACAAACTCAATTATCATGTATATAGATATATATAAAAAGTAGACTTAAATAATTAGTAATGTGGTTATGACTTATGAGCTCCATTAATTTTTTTTAAAAATTTCACCAGTACTAAAATCAAACTCAACGGTCGGCTAATATTTTGCCATTTTCATTATTCTGATAAAGCAATAGCTGAGATAGCCAAACCTTTAATCTTATATAGATTTCAAGAAAGGCAAAAAATTGATGCTTGAAATTCAACTAGCTATGGTCCCACTTCCACTAACATAGATTCCCAACTATGTAATGAATAGCATGAGATAAGAAAATACAACCATCCATTTCTGTCTCCGCTCATCTTTGAAGGAATACAGGCTCGGTCGCCACAGATCACAATAAAATTTGACTAGCGAGTTTTTCGAGAAAATTAGGATACTCTTTTTTTTATTGGACAAATTTTGAACAATATAGAGTGACATTAATCTATGTTTGAGCTTCAGTTTGTAAACTTGCTTATAGAAAAAAAAAACATTAATCTATGTTCAAAATTACAGAGACGGATTTTTTTACTGAGCTTATAAAATTAAGTTACAATTTTTCTGTGAGTGTCTTTGATTGATGATTGTGGGATTAAGAAAGAGCTTTGTGGGGAGGTGTTGTTTCACCTTATTTTTAGAGAAGCAAATTCTGTGGCTGATTTTACGGTCAAATTTTATCGTTGTCACTCGAATTTGTATTTGTATCTTTCGCACCTGCATGTAGGATATGCTTGAATTTGTTATTTAATGATTCATATGATCATGTAACTAACAAACTCATACCTCCACTATGCAATATCAAAAAAATCAT
Source organism: Pelargonium nanum (assembly GCA_036897485.1). NCBI lineage: Eukaryota > Viridiplantae > Streptophyta > Magnoliopsida > Geraniales > Geraniaceae > Pelargonium > Pelargonium nanum. The sequence goes on from JAYMTF010000187.1 coordinate 46,148, forward strand.
TTTTAAGTTAATAATTGAAATCCCGATTTTAATATTATATACTATAAGCAACAAATATTAAGGGTCGTGTGTTTTAAACTCTAACTCGTATGCAACTTGAACTTCCAACCGATCAGATTAAGATTGTCATTTTTCAACTTAAACCCAACTTGTAACCCGAATTATCAGCTACGTACATTTCACACTAACGACATAAAATCCAATGAAAATTATTTGTGCTGAGAGCTACAACAACTTGACCAAACAGTGAAAATCTATACGTTACAATACACTTTATATGTAGAAAAAACCAAAAAAGTAGGGTCTCCTTTATATGATTCTCTCACCTCTCCCATTTTTCTTCCTCACCCACTTCTTTTTCTTGAACCCTCCACTGTTCCTCATCTCCTCCACACCTAGATCTGCTCTGTTTCTTGAATCTTGACCATCCATCAATGGAGGCTCTTCTCTCCCAATTCGGCTTCCTCTCCGACCAGTCCCTCCACGACAAGTCCTTCGACCCCTCCACCATCGAAGACCTCATGAAACTCTTCGAGATAGAGGCTTACAACAACTGGGCGGCCATGGAGCTCAATCTGCAGCAAGAAACAGAGGAAGCAGAGGAGGCCATGCAAGAAGCAGAGGACGAGCTCGAATCCGCCATGGAAGCTGCCATGAGAGAGTTCACGATGTTCGAGGAGGAGATGGATCGCGTGTCCAGAGACGAGATGGACAGCTTGGTCGCGACGGCGGAGAGAGCTCGGAAGATGGGCAATTTGATGGAGAAATCGGCGGCGGCCGCCCGACAGGGATAAGGACCACTAAA